>JAGRRI010045113.1:0-12529 GCA_018584345.1 Thuja plicata
GCCAAACACAAAAAGGAAAGAAGAATAGAAGGAAGGAGAACAAAAGAAGAAATAAGAACAAAAGAAGGAAGAAGAGAAGAAGAACAAAAGATAGATTAGCAAGAGGATGAAAAGAAAGAGGTAAACACATCATCCATCTCATTGTTGGCAAGAAGTAATGTACATGTTGATAGAATGGATGAAGTTGAATTGGTAAAATTGGCCTTTATTGCTTTGAACAAAGCCAAGGAATGATTAGAATAGAAAGGAGACAAAAAGGCCAAAGTAATTACAAGAGCAATTGATAATGTAAAAAAATTGCTTCTAGTACCTATTATTTTCTAGCACAAAGATGACATTGAAAATCTGAGAATAACACTTGATGAATTTGATGGGCACTATGAGAATTTTTTGAAGATTATAGAGGAGAAGGCATAGAAAACATATTCAGAGAAAAAGTTAACAGCAATTTTCAAGTCTATCTCATGGGACGTAGGCATTGAGAAAACTTTCTTGACAAATGAAAGGAGCTGCATTAGACATGGGATAAAATTGTTTAGTTATTGCATGAATCCAATAAGCCATTTTCAGAATGTAGAAGACATTATTTCCAAAGAGAGGGCAACTCTGAACAGTATGATGGACGGTTGTGAAACATATTTACAATCCACAACAAAGTTAGACTAGGAAGTCACAAGAATTTTGGCTAAACTCAGTGTATTGGATAATGAGAAAGGGAGAGTATTGACAAGATTTAATTTGTTGAAGAGCTTTATCACTCCTAAGCTATCCATACTTTAGTTTCATCTCTTAGACTTGGAGAAAGTAATAGATTCACTGAATAAATCTATGCCCACAGACTTGAAAGAAGCTGAGACCACATCATTTTCACTGAATGGATTAATTCACATTAGCCAAATATTGTTCAAAACATGGAATGTAGAAGTGAAGATCTTGGAAGATTCTTTTGAAGATATTCTCAAATTGGTGAGCAAGCACTAAATCTTATTATTTTGTATGAACCTTTGTCATTTTTGTCAAAGGGAGAGAAGAAAGAAGAAAATAATAATATAGGATGGGAGAAGAGACAAGAAGAGGAAGGAGGGGATATAGAGGAGACAATTTTGTTTTGTTGGAACACTTATTCATTTTTTTGTTAAGTGTTTCCACAAATGCCAAAGGGAGAGATTGTTGGAAAGTGATAAATTTCGTGTAATGTGATTCACTTTTTGGTTTGCATTTATGGCAACACATGATTTAGGGTAAGCGAGCTTAGAGGAAGACATTATGGGGTATGTATGACCTCCACCTAAGATCAATTTGGTTTTTTTTAAGTCTATGGTGAGTTAGAAAGAATTGAAGACAGACATATTTTAGTAGAATAACGATACAAAGTAGTTGAACAGTAGCAGATATTGAGGGAGTATGAATTAGAATCCAAACAATCAAAGTTGGATTTTGGTTTTTGATATCCTCCACATTTTCTATGCAAGAGTGCCAACTATGCATTTGATATTTACTATATTAAATGTTTTTTGTATTGAAGGCCGACTTTGTAATATTTGTAATATTCATTTTATTTGACGACTTTGTAAAGTTGTGAGATATATATGTAATATATTATTGATAGATTTTGGTAAGAAGGTTGGTTTTAGTGGTGAGTTGGATGAATTATTGAGTGAATAGCAGAGCAGAGAATGATAGAGATCATTGAATAACTATAAAGGAACTATCTAAGCACCAGTGTTTCTTGTTTTAGTTCATGACTGAGAACACTTTGTAATCTAAATTATCTTGTAAGAGCTATAGCCTCAATTGACCCCTAACAGGGTGTTGTGAACCTTTAACAAGGTTGTAATTCCTTTAACAAGGAAATTTTCTATGTAATACTCAGCTCATAACAGGGCTAGGTCTCCTAATAGGGACATTATACTTTAGTACATTCTCATGGATACCATCCCCACCGGGGTTTTCCCTTGGCCAGGGTTTCCTCGAAAATAAAATATGGTGTTATGAGTACTATGTCATTTGATTATGTTCTTTTCTTTACTGCAAGTTTAAGGTTAATATTTAAATGGTTGAATAATTTAATTAAGTGCTATAATACTGATTCCCCCCCTCTCAGTATTATCCAATCCTAACATAGTCTAGTGTGAGTTAGATATTGTAAGCCTCCAATAGTGGATCTATACTATGTCTAAAAACACTTTTAGATTCAACAGTAATAGTAAGCTTGCAACTAGTAATCATAGGTGTTCCAATAGTTTTAAAATCTTCCATTCCAAACTTTGTCAACAATTCCTTGAGATACATAGTTTGAGAGATGAAAATACAATGTTTATTTTGAGTAATTTGCAAAGTACAGAAGAAATTCATTTCACCAATCATAGACATTTAAAATTCACTTTTCATTTTTTCATAGAACCTTTTACTTAATTCATCATTGCCTCCAAAATAATTTCATCTACAAAGAATTCATAAACTAAGATTCCATCTTCACTAGCTCTCAAATAGAAATTACTATCTGCACAACCTTTTATGAAACCAAGATGCACTAAACACCTATCTAGCTGAGCATACCATGCTCTAGGTTCTTTGTTTCAGTCCATACAATTATTTTTTAAACTATAAAAGCATGTCTTTATTATATTTTAAAGGAAAACCATCACGCTTCTCAATATCGACTATTTTCTCTAGACCGCCATTCAGAAATGTCAAATTTATGTCCATTTGATATACCTAAGTCTTTATGTGTGGCATAAGCAAGGAACAATTTCAATGCTTCTAATCTAGAAATATGAGAAAAGTTTTCTACAAAGTATATGCCTTCTTGTTGTGAGTAGCCTTTACAAACCAATCTAGCCTTATTCGTTACAACCATACCTTCTTCATTCTTTTTTTTTTTTATGAAAACCCACTTAGTGCCTATAAAATTCTTGTGCTTAGGTCTAGGAACCAATTCCCAAGTGTTTTTTTTCTCTATCTCATCCAATTTTTCATGCATTACTTTAGTCCAAGGTTCATTTCTACATTCCTCATCAATACTTTTTGGTTCTACTTGTGAAATCAAACAAATTTCATTTCTCATCTTGGCTCTTTTCATCATACCTTTATTTGTATCACCAATAATTTGATTCTTAAGGGGATTTCTCTGAAGATAACTATATTTATTGGAGTTTTAGTAGGATCATTTAAACATAATTCAATTTTATTATCAATCTCAAGGGTTTTCTCTTGTCTTTAAGTAATCTCCCTATTTTATGAAATCATATGACAGTCATACATTCTTTCCTAAATCTAAAACCTCTCATCAGATTTTATATTATAAATTTCAACCATCTTCCTCAATCTTGGATTGAAACACTCATAAGCCTTACTTTTAGCAGAATGACCAAGGAAAATTCCTTTATCACTTCTAACATCAAAATTTTGTATCTCATCATCTCCTTTGATGTAACACCTGCTACTAAATATACTAATTAATTTATAGTAGGGGCATGATCAAACCAATGTTCATCTAGTGTCTTTTTAGTACCTTCTCTGATCTGAATCCTGTTTAAAATGTAGACTGTAGTATTAACAACTTCTATCTAATTCATATGCGACACATTCCCTTTAGGAAACATAGTCTTGGCAACATCTACTATAGTTTTTTTTCTTCACTCTACAATTCCATTCTATTTTGGTGTCCTATGATATGATGTTTATCTATAAATCCCATGCTCTTCGCAGTAAGTATTAAACACATATGATGTAAACTCTTCACCTCTTTTTGACCTCAAACATTTTATCTTCAAACCTGATTCATTCTCAACTTTTTCTTTGAGAATATTAAACTTATCAAAACCTTTAGAATTCTCTTTAAGAAATGTGACCCATATCATCCTAGAATAGTTATCAATAAAGAGTATAAAGTATGTTTCACCATCGTAATATCTTTTTCTTGTAGGACCACATAGATCTGTATGTACTAGATCCAACTTATCCTTCACTGAATAATATTTTCTCTGAAAACTACTTCTAGTTTGTTTTCCAATCACACACTCTAGGCACATGGTGTTAGAAGGGTTAACAACTTTTAGTAGACCTCTGACTGTGTTGGTGATACTTTCTTTCACAATGTTATAAAAATTTATATGACAGAACCTTATATGCCATAACCAAATGTCATCAACCTTCACAAGAAAACAAGTAGCATCTATAGTATTCAACTCAAACACATTACCTCCTATCTTTGTACCTGATGCGATCAAGTTTCTAGATGGACCTTTAATAATGCATTTCCCACCCTTGAACTGCAAGTCATATCCCTTGTCAACAAGTTTTCCAACACTCAACAAGTTGTGCTTAAGTCGAACAAGAAGGAAGACATCATCGATGTTATTTTTACCATCAAGAGAAATTGAACCTACTCCATTAATCAATTTAGGAGTGTTACCACAAAATATAACTACACCACCATCATATCTAGTTAGCTAAAAAATTCTTTTTATCACCCGTCATATGATGTGAACAACCACTATCAATGATCCATTCTAATTTCTTTTCAACATGTAAAACTAAGGATATTTCTTCATGAATAGGATCATCATCTTTAATAGAAATAAGTCAAATTTCATCATCATCAAACACAATTTCACTAGCATAGTAACATTCCTTATCCTTGGAGTAATTAGGCCTATTAAACTTAGGTTTATGCTTAGGAATCCATGTAGGACATCTAGATACAAAATGACCAATCTTCGTACATGAAAAACACTTCAGGTGTAACTTTCCTTCAAATTTACCCTTACCTCTCTTGTCATCAGATGTAACTAGTTCATCAAGTTTCATTTCCTCTTCCTCTATTTTTTATGAATCATCAGTGTAATCTCCAAGCTCTTCATCCCTATTACCTATGCTCATTCTCGCAAGACTTGGTAAATTCCTTTTGGAATTATCCATAGTTTCCTTGAATGTAGATTTCATCTTAGGTAATGTATCCTTTAGCTTTGTGGCCTCAAAGATGGTCAAATTAGAAATCAACATCTTTCTGTTGAAGTTATTTGTCAATGGTATGATCTCTTCTGTTGCTTTCACTTTAGTCTTGTAGGTAGGTGTCAAATATATGAGAATCTTTGGGATCACTTCTTGTTCAGTATATGTGCCTCCTGAATTGGTAATTCCTATAACAACCTATGTAACCCTCTATACATTTTTTCTAACAATTTCATCATCTCACATTCTCAAAATTTCTATTTTAGTATTCCAATTCTACAACTTCTCCTACTCGTAGTATATTAATCTCCTTCATATAGTGCCTCTAGTCTTGTCCAAATCTTATGTGTAGAATCCAAGTCTTTAACCTCTATAAATTCTACCTCTGAGAGCGTGTTGATCAATGCTTCACTTGCAACCATATTAAAAGAAAACAACTTATCATCATCTTCACTAACATTTTAAAATTCATCTTCAAGCTTGATCTTTTCATCCTTCTTTGTAATCATCCAGTAATCAATTCCTAAGTAGAGTAGGTGAGTTCTCATCTTATTCTTGCAATTGTCAAAATTTTCAGCATCAAATTTGGGGCTCTCCTTCCTATAGAATGCCATGATTAGGATCACCTTAAGATGTTAAGATTTCTTTCAGTGGACCATATGCTCTGATACAAATTGTTAGGAATAACACAACTAGGGGGTGAGTTAGTTGTGTGCCAAATAATTAAACTTTAAACTTATAAAGAAATTACTTAATGCAAATATGAACACTTCAAGAACAAGACCATAAAAAAAGTCATTTTTTTGAGGAAAACCATGTTAAGGGAAAACCCCTAGTGATAATAATGTCCACAAATAATGCACTAGAAATATTGTATCCCTTTTGAGAGATCTAGCCCTATTATGAGTTGATTATTACATCTAGTACAAAGTCCTTGTTAAAGGGCAGACCAAGTTAGGAGTCAAGAGAAATAAGGAGCTCACTTCTCAGGCCCACTACCCTAATGTGAAGGTTAAACCCACCTTTTGGACTCACTATCCAAATACAAATATAGAAGTATATGATAACTAGTAAACTGGATGATAGTAACTTTCCTTTCTTATATTGTTCAGATGAAGTTCATCAAAGTCACAATCTCTACTCTACATTCAGAAAAACTTGTATCCACATGCTTGCAGAATCCCATCCACTCATCTACTACAACAAGGAATTTCTTTCCTTTATAAAAGTTACAATAAGCACTTAGGTCAGCCTAATAAGACTTTCTCAATGCACAAACAATTGCATAGACCCTTGTGAAGATACACACAGTACCCTAAACAAATAAATAAAAAATATAAATCATCATTTACACACCAAGATTCATAATCCATGCTTGTCATCTACTGAGCACATTATCTCCTCTGGTCGACCCCAAATAGATCTTTACAACTCCACATGTGACAACTGACATCACCAATAATCCATCATCCCAAGAATCACAAAACATTCTCCAACATGTCCTTTTCCAAGCCTCAAGGTCGCATATCTTAACACATGTTCGCATCTCAGATATCCCTAAAACTCAGAGACCTACACTATTATAATCCTGTGTCACTACTCTGTAACCAGTTTTCACCAAAAGAATCATAACTCATGCAAATAAAAATATCAAAACTAGTGACCTTAGACACAAGATGTACACTCATCCTTCTACATAAATGAGCTCTCACATATTTTGAAATGTCATACAATGAATGCACGCATCTGTCAGTCTTTCATGTGCTAGTGATAACCAGTCTGTATGAGACTTCTAATGCATCCAACTGAAATATATGTTGACATCAATGACAAGACATGAATATCAAGACCTCAACCAGAAAAGAAAAAATCCAACATAAATTCTCTCGCAGATTTCCGTTGCAATCACCTTCTTTATCATACACAATGTTAAATATGGGTGAAATAAGTAGGATTTGTCAAAGTTTATTTGGTACATTAAAGTATTGATGAATTCAAGAACTAGGATGCCAACTCAAGATACATGTTCTAGTGGTTCCATTCGTCTACCATTACTTGATATTTGGTTTCCTTCACAAGGATTTACAAATAAAAATAATCACGATGCCCTAGATCACATCAATCCTTTTATGTGTGATACTACAATGCTCTCACATTTCATAGAATATTAATGTAACTTATTTCTTTCTCATTTTATGTTAGTGCAATAAAAAAACTAATCATTGTCATCTGCACCCATGGTTCATGCACTTCCCCTCCAACTCTGATAATATATGTGAGAAAAATGAAGGTGAATACTTGTTCCATATTATTGATCAAAGGATAATAAAATGTATAGATGAAAAGTATAGCTTTACCAACTGCATTCCCATTACCTTATTTTCCAATAGTTGTGGCCACTCACATATTTGTACTTCATCATGTCATACACTTACTATACACAATTTGAGTTAAGAATTTCCATTAATTTTATACAACCCCCATTTCCTCTCATAAATATGATGCCTTCTACTCACATGATTGTTGTTTCTAGCGCCATATTTTTTGAATAATATTTCTTTAATAACAATGAATCAATATAATTAATCCTTGCTACTTGTTTGACATGTCTCACATGCATATGGTCTTGCATGATCTCTCACTTTAGGGAAATGTACATTATTAGACAAAATTATATATCATTTACTTATTCTCTCTGATTTTACTGAATTAATTTTAAATTATATATAATTATTCAATAAATATAAGAACATTATATTGAAGAAGGTCAAAACTTACAAATCATGTCTAAGATATCGGTCTCGAAACAAAATAACAAATATATGTAAAATTTCACTATTATAAAATAAAATTTATATTAAAAACCAAATATCATAAAATGCATAATTAAATACTTCTTATCATCACACATATTGATTCTTATACAATATAATCATAAAATTAGTTTATTAAAACTATTGAAATAAATTTATCGAGTGAAATATTAATTTTAAGAATTTAAAATATATCATAAATATATGAGAACAATTAATAAATTTGAACCATTATCGTCCAAATATATGAAATATTCAATCTTTATACACATTATTATTGTTAATCTTGTAGGAAAGGAAATCTTAGAATCGTGAGAACCAGATCAAAATAATAAATGTTTATACTGTAGCAATGCAATATGTGTAATACTGCAGGCATGAAAAGCCTAGAGGATGGAATATACAGGATGTGATGCAAGAAAGAAATAAAACAAGACATTCTCAAGGGTTGACAGAGGGTCACCGTTCAGACATGGTTAATGTGACAACCCTAGTGCAATTCCATACCATGATATTTACTTTCTATAATCTTCCTTTCCACTATGAATATCAGTTTTAGAAGAAAGCGGACGAGCAAATTTGGGTCAGGAACGTTTCTTTGGAAGAAGACATTCTTGCATGATATGCCATCCCAGTTGGAGCAACAATCGCTACCTTCAACCCATGAATTGAGAATGCCATCAGAGACATTCAAGGCTGCTTTGAAGGAAAGAAGAGCTTGGGATTCTTCGGTAGACAATTGAGTAGAGCAATGGATGAGTTTATGAAAAGGATAATAAATATTGCACTGATCCAGGCAAATTTAATCCGAGGAATTGCCATTGCTTGAATGAAGATGCAGGTGAAAAGGAATCAGAGTTTTGGTGGCATATTTATAGGTTAACCTCCTGGTGAGTTAAGCGAAAATTAGTAGGATTAACTAACCAAGAAAATGAAATTAACATAGATGAGACTTAGATGGTTAGAAATCAATTCAATTATTCAAATGTAAACAGAAAAACGTGCTATAGTCAATGTACTCAATGTTTATGGGCGGTGACAGAAAGGAAAGCTTATAAATATAAATAGTTGGGTGCACTGTCTAAGAAAACACCTTTACGCGTGAGATTCTCAATTGATACCGGATCGTCAAGACTGTCTAATCTTGAATAGTAAGAAATTAAATGCACAGAGTTATCACTATAATAAATAGTTGACCACTGCAAAATCTTATATTATGTAAAAAATAAGATGACATGGAATAAATTGTTTGTTTGCATACAGATGTATTGACTACAATGCAATGTGTATTTATTGAGAGTACCAAATATTTTAAATATGAAAGTGACATGTATTGACCATAATGTACTATTTGTTTATTGATAGTTATATAATATAATTATATTTTAATATAAACTATAAGTTATCAGCTATAATGCACTATGCATTTATTGATGGTGATAGGAAAAATATTTAGTAATATAATTATTGGATGTAGTAAGTCCAATATATTAATTATTCTACAAAAAGTTATCACTATTATAAAGTGTTGACTACTTGAAAGATTGCTCATAGATAGGAAAATCATAATTAATATAAAGAAATTAATTAATTGATAATATTTATTTATATCAGAATTTTTTATTTATTCTTAATTATACTAACTACATTGTATTTTGTTAATGGTGACAAAATAATATATTTGTAAACATGAGAAATGAATGTGTTGACCAAAATATAGTGTTTAATGACAATGATGTAATATTTTTAATAAATAAAAATAATTAATATTTTATTGTACTTGTTATTTAAAACAATGCATAGAAATATAAGTAGCTGGTGAATTGAATGTCATACACTCCTTATAAATATAAATGAATTTTGTCTTGACTATAATGCATTAGATTTTATTGGTGATGACATAAAAAGTCAAATCTTTAGAATCAAATCGCATAGGTAAGTACTTTAATATCATTTGAAGAATAATGGATTTGTTCAACATGTTTGAAGCTTTATCTTATTTTCTTTATCATTTCTTTCTTTACTATTCTTCACCTTATCCAACTTATACTTATTTTATTTGTAATGCATAAGTTTCATGAACTCTTTTTCAAATTAACTACACAAAATTGCATGATTGGATTTTGCAATATTCTTCACTACATCATCCATTGTGGAGTTGAATGTTTTGTGTAATAATTTATACCCAATTTCCAAATATTATAACCTAGGGTAAGAAAAAAGGTTTCCATCAAGTTTGGCTCCAAAAGACACAATATGTTTGATCAAAGAATAGTACCTTGTTTGACGAGAATAAATATCTTTCTTGCCTGGCCATATATGATCCCTAAAAAATTATTTAAGTGATAAAGCTACATTTAAGGAAATTTTTGGGAACACCTGATGAACCCACTATTTACATGAAAACCATTGCCGAAGAATATGCTATAATAAAATATTGCTTATATTCGAGAATTCTCAAATATTTATACTAATCAACCCATATGAGACACCATTCCCCTTTATATAATTTTTAGGCACCAACCTTGTTGGATTTGCAAAATGAACATCCTTCTATGAGTGTTTTATTTATTTACTGTATATTTTATTATTCTCCGGTTTATAAATTTTGAATAGAATTAGACCTTATGCCCTAAGTCTGTCCCCACATTTTAATTTTTCATTGACTTATTCATTTGGTTTCATATTTTAAGTCACTTTGTTCATGTCTCCTCATTCATGATCATTATCATCCCCTTTTTATCATTACCGGTCTAGACGGTTAACCTCTTCGTTTCCTCATTTTAGTTTCTCCCAAAGGGTCTGGAAATACCTTTGGCATACATTCTTCATTATCCGAATTCCTAATGAATGACCCCTTTCTAAGTCATGTTTTTGTGTACGCAGTGTTAATTATCCCTAAGTGTCTATGTGACTTCACAACCAATTTTTGATTCTAACATTTAGTTTGTGAAGCTGCAAATGATTGTTAACATTTGAATGAAATGTCTCTTCGCAGGTTTGCAACTATTTGTGTTGACTACTTAGTAACCTTACAAGGTTGCAAAGGGTCTTTCACTGGTTGCATTAAAGTGTTGTAGGGGCTTTACAATGGTTAGAACCACTAATCATTAACACTTTCAAATCCACCTTTGAGCAACCATGTAAACCTAAGGTCTCTAATAAGGTATAGGAGGGGAACATGAGTTGTCAAAACCCTTCTATCGAGACAAACTAGCACAATAAACAAGCCAAGCAAGAAGGCTCAAACAAGTTGTGACTTCAATAGAGCACCTAAATATAGAGTGAAACTAGTCATGTCACCAAGGTAGGAATGCTCCAAGATCTAGAAAATGAAGGGCATAGGAAGACGTCCCAAAAACATAACCATATCCACACCATCATCTTCTTTATCCCCATCTCTGCCACCAATTAGGGTTTTAGAAACCCTTTGTTCATTCCACTTTTGTTTATGGCACTAATCATCTTCTTTTAAAAAGCAAAATATGTAGAATTTCAAATGTTATACAATAGAATTTAGATAAACAATAATAATCATTAAATGTATAATTAACTACTATTAATATCATGCATTTTGATTCTTGTAACTAATTTTTAACATATAATCATAAATTAAAAATAACTTTCTTATTATGGAATAAATTATTTATTTTCAAATTCAAAGTTGATCAAATTTTTTTTTTAAACAAATATTTCAAAAATCTAAACATGCAAATTGAAATCATTATCATCCCATTATAATTTTGAAAGTATGAAATATCAATCTCACAATATTTATACACATAATTCTTACAATCTTTATACACACAGTTCTTATAACCTTTATACACATAATTACTGTTTCTTTCTATACACATAAGTATTACTGTTTCTTTATATACACATAATTACTGTTTCTTTCTATACACATAATTATTACTGTTTCTTTCTATACACATAATTACTGTTACTCTTTTAGCAAAGGCAATCTTACAGTAGTTAGAACCAAATTATATAACAATAAATAGTAATACTAACTAGTAAAACCCTCGAGGATAATTCCAAACAAGATTCGCAATAATACATTGACAAACGGCGACAGAGGTTCACCATTCAGACACGGTTAATTTCTTGACAGTATTACGGGTATTTTTATTATTTATTATTTTGCATCCCAACAAAGCTAGATTCTGACAAAACAATACATTATTAATTTAATAAACAAGCTGAAGACTAAAGACTCGAACAATTGCGGCATAGTTCTGCATGATCTTGTTGGCGTAAGAACCTTTTTCATATAATCTTGTTAAGGATGGAAGGAAACAGCTGCTTCAAAATCTTATCAACCCACATGAAGTATTTCTTCCTCCACCCGTTTCTTACTGCAAGCAATAATATTACACAGGAAAAACCTGCTACATGTGACAATCCTAGTCCAATCCAATACCATGATATTTGCATTACATTATCTTCAGTTCCATCTTGAATATCATTTATAGACGGAAGGGGCGGAGCAAATTTCGGCCATGAACATTATTTTGGGAGAGGACATCCTTCCAAATATGGATTTCCTGAATATGATGTGTTTTCAAATGTGATCATTTGTCCTCCTTGCGGGATGCTACCCGACAAGTTGTTGTTGGACAAATTTAAGCATGCCAATGAAGTGAGAGATTGAAATTGTGCAGGAATTCTTCCGGAAAATCTGTTTGTAGAAAGGTCCAATGACTCTAGTTGACCCATTTCTCCAAAGCTAGGTGGAATAATTCCACTGAGGTTGT
>JAGRRI010045123.1:0-13403 GCA_018584345.1 Thuja plicata
AGTACATGTAGTAGACCTATTTTTTAGAGAAGTTGTCAGATTGCATGGGTTACCAAAGAGAATTGTTTCAAATAGAGATACTAAGTTTGTTGGTTACTTTTGGAGGACACATTGGAAGAAGATGAATACTGATTTGAAGTTTAGTTCTACTTTTTACCCATAGATAGATGGACAAAGGAAGGTAGTAAATATGATTTTGGGGAATTTTTTGAGATGTTTGGTTGGAAAGAAGACCGGGAATTAGGATTTAGTCCTATCTCAAGAAGCATTTGCATATAATAATTTAGTGAATAAGCGTATAGGGAGAACACCATTTGAAATAGTTATAGGGATGAATCCTAAGGGAGTATCAGAGTTGAGGGATATCATACATGAAGACAGGAGGAGTGCAAAAGTAGAAAAATTTGTAGAGCACATGAATGGATTACACATTAAGGTAAAACAACATTTGGAAGACATGAATCAAAAATATAAAGAGAAGGAATATGAGAAAAGGAGGCATCAGGAATTTTTAGTTGGAGATAAAGTGATGATATATCTGAAGAAAGGAAGATTTCTTGTTGGAACATATAACAAGCTGAAGATGAAGAAGTTTGGATCGTGTAAAATCTTGAGAAAATTTGATTCAGAGATTGCATATGAAGTTCAGTTTCCAGAACATATGGATATATCACGTATCTTCAATGTTGTAGATATTTATGAGTACAATGGGACAAAATTTAGTGTGATGACATTTGATTAGATTTGTGTTGACATGACTCTTGTGTAGAGCTACACAACAAAGAATGATATGTCACCAGGTATGAGAGTACCAACCAACTCCTTCCTAAAGGAGATTACTAGAGAGTGAGTTCCTTTATCTCCCAAGGTCATGGTAGTCGAGTCATGATGGAATTGGGAGAGCTCGGTTGGGGAAAGAGACTGTTATCTTCAAAGGGATTTGCTAGTTAAATTGAATTTATGACACATAAATTTCCCGAAGAGCCACATTAAGATTAAACTCAATAAATACCAAAAGATAAAGCAGGGCACAAGAAAACATCTAACTATAATTTCTTTTCTTGTATACCATCAACAATACTCAAGAACAAAAAGAGTTAGAACTTTAAACATATAGGATCAACAACCAAAAATATGCAAAGTGCGAGATTTCTTTTATAGAATAACAATTTGTTCTTGAGAACAAGAAAGAAACATAAACAAATGATACAATTTTACTAACAACCAAAACAAAGACACCAAAGAGATGGAGAGAAGTTCATGTATCTTACATTCCATTAGTAGTATAAATATCAGATGAACACTAGTGTGGGCTTACAAAACAAATATCTAGAGAGCACAAACATCCTCACTAGAAAATGTCAATGTGAATACTACCCTGACAACCTATCTATCACTGCCACTATTTTCTACTGCTATGGCCTCCAAAATAATCAATTTTTATGACCCTAAAAATGGACTTAAAACTAATTATATATAGACATCTACCATTATACAACCCCCCTTTACAATACTTTACATTATTTACATTATTTTACACATATCTACATGAAAGTATAGATTCACAGGGATGTACAATATGTACAATTAAAAGCTCAAAAAGAGAAGAAAGAGAAGGGAAATATGGGAATAGAAAGGGAAACCAGGGATCTAGTTTATGAGGAATAGATCCATCTGCACACACAAGATAATCTTTTTAGAGGCTGCAGGACAGGATCCACTTGCTTCATAAATGCTATGCTAACACATTTTCTAAAAGTTACTCCTCTTTACTTTGGGCTTTAAATACTGAGTTAGTGTCCTTTTTAGTGAAGAAAGAATCTAAAGATAACCCACATCATATGTCTAATATTTTTCAAAATGACACCTATCAAATCCCTGACACTACATGGATAATCATGCACCTAGGTGACGATCGGTCAGTCTTAATAGAGACATCAATTCATACCGCCATAATGAATAAAGAATTAAAGAATGGGAACAATAATCATGTACACTCACCAGGATCTAGGATTTGAGGATCATAGGAAACCTCATATGAACCAAAAATGGGATACAAGGATAAGGGAACCCTCTATCCCAAGGACCTGTCCTCCTTATATTTCTTAAACCTTTCAATGCACTCCTTTATATCTTCTTCATCCAGCTCCTTTATGCATTGAATTCTAACTTTGACCTCCTTGAGCTTATCCTCAACTTTGACGACTTGATCTCACATCTAGGATTTGATTTTGGTTATTTAATGAGTTAATATTATAAGCTTGGTTCATTCATCCATAATTTCTTCATCAAACTCCCGGGAAGAACCAAATCTCCTTTCCATTTTTTTGTCAAATCCTCCAAGAAGGGAATCTATAGTTGCAAACCTATCCACTTCCTTGGGATTCAATCACGTGAAATATTTTACAAAATTTTATTATTGGGAAGAAATTCATATAATATCTTAGGAAAATGGTGCTAGAGATTTGCACGCCATGTCTAACAGATAAAACTTAAGTCCCAATTCCTAGGAAATGAGACTTGGGTAAATCATGATCTCAGACCCGAGGATATTAGTTTCATACAATGTATCCTCCCCTAACCCAAAAATCTCCTTCATCATTTCTAGTTTCTCCATATGCCAGCATATATCCACTTCCCATGCACTTACTGACTATTAGATGATAGAGTGTATCCTAATAGCCTTGAGGTACTCACAAATGGATTTAATAAGGAAGTATCTAAATTATTACAACTATTTGGAAATCCAATCACCTACCACTAGAGCCTTCTCCTTCATGGTCCTTAATGAGTCCATCTCTCCCTATGGAACTAATTCTAAGGTGGATGCTTTCGGTGTGGCTATAGTAACGAGGGAGGCTAGTTCCCTTATTATCTCCTTTAATCATGTTACCATAACATGTGCTTCTTTCTTCTTCTTGTACTCCTTTTAGTACTGGTCATGAATTATTTTGATGATTGAGTCTAGTGCTTTAAGCTCACCCCATTTTTCTCCTTCCCTAGCTTTATTTATTTTATTTCATAGTCCTTAGAGTTGACCTCAAACCTATCTCTATCTTTGGGGGGAATAGTATTAGTGGCCACCATGTCTCCTTGCTCATTCTTCCTTGTGGTATATAAAAAACATACTTTCGTGACCTTTTTTGGCAATGCATTCATCAGGCCCCTCATGATGCCTTGAAACAAGGAAGAAAAAATAGGTTACTTGGGGTTCTTAATTTTGTGGGTATCTACAATAAACCCTAGAGGACTAGGAGTATCCTCCTCTTTGTCTATAGCTTCAAATAATGTGGTAGTTATGGTACCTTAGTAAATTGGGTTCTCCCCCATGAGTGGTGATTGTTCGTTTCCTAGGGAAGGGTTCCTGGAATCTATTCCAGGTGTTTCTTCTTCCAAGTCCCTCTTAGACTCATGTTGGGTAGTTGATGGTGTTTTCAATGACTGGTTTGATTTCAAATTGGGTGAGGGAGTGGATAAAGGATTAGCCTTAGGGCTGTTGGATGTTGGGGGTACAGTTTCTCTCGTAGGTCTAGTTTCCCCAATTTTTTTGGATTTCTCCTCATATCTCTTCTTCTCTTCCTCTTCTTTTTTACCCGTTTCCTCTTCCCATTGTACCTTTTCTAAAACCTCTTGGTCTAGACACATTTTCTTTGCTGCTTCCTCTACTTTTTGATGAGCCTCCTAAGCCTGGGCTTGAGCTACTTGTTCTGCCATCCTCCTATCTTCTTCTTCCTTTTGTTGTTGTTCCTCTTCAAACCTTTTCTTCTCAATAGCCTCTTGTTCTTCCTGGAGCCTCCCCTCTTCCTCCTTTTTCCTATTTTCTTCTACTTCCTAGAAGAGTTGCTCTTGATCTTCCCCGGTTAGTATATAATTCAAATTTTTTGAGTCTAGGTCTACATCCAGGTCGAAAAAAACTGGGATCTCTTCAGACATATGCTCCTTTGTTGGTGCTTCATTTCCCATAGCCTAAGTTTTGTTAACATTATGTTCATTCTAAGGATTAGGACCGATGGAGAGATCATCGAAGATGAACTTACCCTTCTGATTTTTTCATTTTTTGCCATACCAAAGGTACATCATCCACATCTTTGACTTCATTTTCTATTTCCATAGGGATGTGCGGGATACCCAAGGTTGTAGTCAAAATTGAAACTCCTTGGGGAGGTGAAGAACTTGAAAGAGGCTCGAGACTAAGTTCAAAACTTCTTCTATCGAGACTCTTCGAGGTTAGGCTAGGTAAACAAGGAGGCCTTTTTCTTTTTAGCTCACCTTTCATATTATTGAGAGGCCAGAGCAGTGGTTTATTTATTATAACTCTTCAGGAAAGCCTTCTCAAAAATTACGTGACTCCTATCCATGACTTATTGCATGATAAAATTTATGTCATATGCCTCATCGAAATCCCAATTGATTTTTGGGAGTGCACTATCCCTAACTTTATCTCGGTTAAAGGTGGGGTCCAAGACTTCTATGTGGTCAACATATTTCTTGGGAAAGGCACGTAGGACAAAGTCGTACATCTTTTTTTTTTAATCTGGTGGTACTAGTGCCAACAATATTCCAAATCATCTTGGAAATCCACCAAAAAATCCTTGAGGTGAGGGAGGAGCACATAAGCGGTACCAAGAATGTCCTTTTTCACTTTGCCTTGGGGGTCAAAATCATGTCATTGTAATTAAAAATTCTCCAAATGGAGGGTATTCAAATCATTTTTTTCCTCTTTAGTAGCAGTTAGACTGTATGTGTAGTCACCGTATGTAAATGGGAACCCAACCATTTTGATCTTCTTAAGGGAGAACATAGTGCTAACCTACACCATTTGTCAATAAGACTCGAGCAAGACCACGTGGTCACTATAGTGCCTAGGAAGGAGGAAGGGATTAATATTATATTCAAAGACATAGATATAGGTGTGCTTCTAGAATACAACATCCCTATTATTCGATGAGGGTCATGGCTGTCTTTGACAACTTGAATCCAACATCCTCGTTAAGCCTAATTATTCTATTGTAGATGAAGGTGTCATTGACTTGGCATAATGCTACATGAAGTATCTCCAGTTGCAACTAAGGATAATGATCATATGGAAGGGAATTAGTCAGGGCATCACACATGTGCCCGACTTATTGAAGGCCCTTGATGCTGGTGCAGAGACTGGTCAACCACACCTTGAAGAAAGTCATGAAGAATTATTTCTGCAGCTGGGTCCAGACTTCCTTCAGCTACTGGTTAATATTATTTGAGATAATTTTGGCCCATTCAAAGTATGCCATCTCCATAACAACATTAAGGATGAAATAATACATCAACGTCGAGTACTCCTTAACATTTGTCTCGCAAAAAACATGGCACAGCATGATGATAATCCACTGAATAGGGAGGATGAAGTCAATTTGAGTAATATTGATAGCCATCTTCAAATCATCCTGATGTGGCATAATGAGCCAGTTCTTATTTAGGAACCTTTTGTTTCCAGGATCCATATTGTGATATTCCTTCAATGTAAATGCTTTTTCCACCACTGACTTGTGTGTCCTTTAAGGGATGCAAAAGATAGTAACAATAGACTCTGGGTCAAATGTGGCAATTATGGTGATGTTTGGAAGGGTATAGGTGCGCGTAGCCTCTGAGTAATGGTTAGTCAAAGTGACGATGAATTCTAGGAACTGAAAAGAGGTTGGAAAAAAGGATTCCTAGAGTAGACCAACCCTAGAGATGCCAACACTCATATCTTCTTTAGCCCTTTTTCCATCCCTTATGTTGTCTCAGATATCCCTTAGGTCGTAGTCTCTAAGGCATGTATCTGTAATATTACAGACTGCACATTCAAGCTTGAAAGTCTGGGTAACACCCTCTAGTTTGTACTTCATTATAAGGGGGAGATTTTCAATTTCTCAAGTGGCCTTAGTCTTCTTCCTAGGGGGTCCAAAAAGGGGGAGCTTAGGGTCTTCTCCTTGCACCAAAGAGGAAGAATCCATTGTGATGTTTCATGCAAGGATGAGGAGTCATGAGTACACATGATATCAATACTATTAAACTGAAAGAAAGAGCTGAGTCAAGGCTCCAGGATCTAAGTATCCATGGAAATGTATCATTAAAAACAATTAGTAGAGTATGATGGATCACTAGAACCCAAACACCAGAATTATTATCTTTGATACAACAATTGGTTCAGGGGAGGGGGAAATTGAGAATTGGTTGGTAAGATATTATTTGTTGATGACAATTTTCTTGCGAGGGTATGAGAGACTAGGAGACCAGAGGCTCCTATGATGTTTATTGTTCTTGTTGTAAATAATCATGGGGTGTAAGGGGAATGAGACTCAGAATAAAGATGGTTCTCGATGAGTGACATCCTGTGCATTGTCTACCTTTGGGGCCTTTAAATTTTTGATGATAAAAATGACTGGTGGTCAGGAATCAGACTCCCGAAGTATATATGCCAATGACTAGTTGGTGGAATGAATGTCTAACTTCCTGGTATGACTATTTGACACTTGGCTAGTTGAGACATTGACAAATAAAGGTTTCATCAAGTAGGCTTTGGCGAGAATAATTGGGGGCACTAAAATAGTTCCTATTCTTTGTCAGAGAAAACCTAGGGCACTAAAGATCAACCATTTGATGACCCCAAGGAAAAAGTCAATCAAAAGAAAAGGGGGAAATACTTGGAACATAGCAAAAATTAAGTAACTAGGGCACAAAAATGCAAGCACAAAATCCCTAAATCACCTAGCAAACATGCCTAGTAGGGTCAAACACATGATGCATACAAATAGGACAGGAAACCAAGCCCTATAATACAAGAAAAATGAAGGGAAAGGGTCTTGAGTTAAGTTCAAAGACCTAGGAATTTCAAATAAATTCAACTTATTCACTCTATGAAAAAAAATGAAAAGAATAGAAACAAGAAAAACAAATGAAAAACACAACAAAAAAACCCTAAATTAACAAAGAGAATGTGGAGAAAGAACCTACCTAGAATATCAAGCACATGCATCGGCTAAGAAATTATTTGAAAATGTACACCAAATAGACAAATTCACAAGAAAAGAGCTAAATTTATACACTTAAAAAACCTGGTTGCAGAAGCTTTCTCGAAGACAGTTTAAACACTTGGTGGCTAAAAATGAGCATCACAAAGCCCTTTTATAGAGTGGCCAAGGAAATGAGCATAAAATTTTTTGAGTGATCAGGGGACATCATTAATGCACTACATTTTTTGTTCTATGTTTCCAAACTCCATAATACTAAGAAGTACCGCTGAAGCCTAACATCCAAAGACCGAGCAAAACTAGGATAATTTAGAAGGCGACCTTCAGAAGCCTGAATCCTAGAGAGGAGCAGAGAAAAAAGGAGGACCCAACATTTTTCCTGGAAAAATATAGGGATGGACATGTAGGTAATAAAAAATGGTGACTCACTGGGAAAAATGCCTCATGTATTTTAGAACTCTAGAATCTCTGGTTGGGTGAACAAATAACACTATCATCATTCAAAGTGGAGGCTCCATACAATGCCTTCAAAACCAGTGTGAGGTCAAATTAGAGAAGGCTAGAACATTTCCAGACTACAAGTGTGGTGTGTTCTTTGAAGAGGTTTTCTATTTCTTTTATCTCCTAAAGAAATAGAGAGATAACACTCATACTAGATACACTTTTCTTTTCACCTTGTTAAGCTACCGCGCAATGTAATCCAAGGTTTCCATACATCCTTGGCTTTTCCTTTATTTTAGATGGGGTGGGAAGTACTTCTTTCATTGATTTTTTTATGAGTTTACTCACACTGGTGGTACTTCTTTCACCAGCCCATCAATTTTGATTAAGACTTAAATCTAGGGCCTGTGGTAGCATTTTATCTTTGTGGCAAATTTCAGCCCAAGTTGCGTTGATCTAACCTCTCAGATGCTTGTTATTTTTTTACTTTTTATTTCCTTATTAAAAATTATGTGATGTAGATGAGCTCTCAGGGAGCCCTCACCTTGTGCTTACCAGGCCTTCCCCTGCTCTTTGTTGGCTCACTTTCTTCTTACATCAATATAATGAACACACACCAGATGAATGTAAGACCACCTCTAACACTCGGAGAGAAAACATCAGAATTAAAAAATGCATGAGGTGAGTCTCCCTTGATTAGATCAATTATTATGCCAAGAACACTAGCCCTACTAGGAAAAACAAAAGGGGACCACAACTGAAGCAGAACAAACAAACAAGGCAGAACAAAGTGAAAGAAAAACAACTCTTGCACAAAAAGGAAAAGGGGATAAGGGAAAGGATGTACAAGAACTTACAAATGAAACACAAGGTACTTACAATAGGAACCTATACAAATCATACATAATATACATAAAATAAAAAATCTGAGGTCGATGCACCCTACTCAAAATAGTGCTTTAGGAACTCTCCATTGACGGGCAATGCGACCGGTTCCTCGGTTAAATAATTGATAAAATATGTATTCGGTCTACAAATCTCAATGATTTGATACAATCCCAACAAAAGCCACTAGAACTTTGAATGGTATCCTTTCTTTTCTTGGGCTTTGTTCCACAAGAGGACGAGGTTCAAGATCTAAAAGCCTTTGTATTGGGTTCTTTTGTCAAGCCAATGTTTGACCACGCCTTGATGCTTGGCAAAGTGTCTGAGGGATTTTTCCCTCTATTCCTCTAGTCATAGGAGATTAAGGAGGCATACCTCCATATTTTTGTCATTGTAGTCGAACTCCTGCATGAATTGCAAGGCTGGTGTATGTAGGTTCACAGGGAAAATGGGATTCTAAAAATAAACAAGGTAATAAGGAGAAGTTCCTAAGGCTGCTTTGACCCATGTGAGCTTATCCTATAAGGCGTATTTCAATTTTTGATGCCAATTCAGGGGATTCTTTTCTAGCAAGTGCTTGACGACTTCAAGAATGTTTTTATTAGTGGACTCTGCCACTCCATTACCTTGGGGGTAATAATTACGTGAAAAATTTAATGTGACCCCATGCTAGAAAGTTCATTGCATGAGCTAGGGGATGAACATATTGAATCATTATCACATACTAAGGTGAAGGACATTCTGAAATTCATGGAAATTTGTTCTTCTAGGAAGCGGATGACCACATCTGTAGTAATGTTCTTGTAGGTAATTGCCTTGATCCACTTGGTACAGAATCTATCGTAGTTTGGATGTGCTTGTGACCAGTGGAAGAGTTGGGGTTTATCACCCCGATCAAGTTTATGGCCCATTGGGAAAAAATTCTTACTTTATATACCGGTTGACGCAACATCATGGGGTTTCATTCTTTAGAAGTGACAGTTTGATAGGTATTACATTATCTTCTGTGGTAATGAATGTCCTTGATAATTTGGGGCCAATAGTAACTGACCCAGAGGATTTGAAGTGTTTTGGCATCGATGGACAAAGTTTCATTTTTTTATAGAACAAAGTTTTATTTTTTGTCATGAAATGAGCAATTTTTAGTCTCAATGCATGAAATTTGGAAGGGGTGAGTCCTTAAGGGAATTTTTGTGTAACAACAGGTATAAAAAGTTGGTGTACCATAGATCTTGAGTGAAGGATTCTATCGTATATTGATGGTATTCAATCTATGGGCACGTCTTGACCATGGCTTGGGAGAGACCATGCCCACAGACTAGCTTCATAGGATGCATTTCTAAGTCATATTATTCAAGAATGGTCATCCATTTTCCATAGAGATCTTTGGCTTCACTTTGAAAAAGAAAGGATTTGACTGCTTGGTCTAACATGATTGTGTATACTTTATTCCTAAAAATATAGTGTCTAAATTTCTTCACTGCCTGGACTAGGTTAAATGCCTTCTTTTCTAGGGATAAATATCTAACCTCCATATTCTTAAAGGGTTAGGTCATGAAGGAAATGGTTCATTCTTCTCCATCTACCCTTTGGGTTAGTACAACAATGACAGAGTGTGCATATGCAAGAGAGTATATGTGGAACGGGAGGGTGTAGTCTTGACTAGCGAGCATCGGTGGCTCCACTATAGCATTTTTAATTTGAACAAAGACATATTTGTCTTCTTGGTTCCACTCAATCTTGGCATCCTTCTTCATCATGTTGTTCAAAGGTTTTACCATTTTGGCAAAGCTAGTGATGAAGTGTCGCACAAAATTAATCTTTTCGAAGAAGGATCTCATCTCCTTTTTGCTTCCAAGCATTTGCAACTTGGGAAATGCCTCAACTTGGTCTAGGTAAATGAATTTTCCTTTTTATGAGACAATGTGACTAGGAAAATTCCCTTCAGTGACCCAAAATATGCATTTCCTTGGGTTGAGAGAAATTTTGTAGGTACAACATCTCTCAAATATCTTTGCTAGGTGGGTGGCATGTTCACATCAACTGCGAGAGAAAATTGTCAAATCATCCATATTGATGATTATACATTTGTTCACTAACCCTTTAAATGCAATATCCTTGGATTTTTGGAATGTTGCCCCGATTTTAATAAGACTGAAAGGTATCCTCTGGTATGCGAAGGTTCCCAATTTAGTCGTGAAAGAAGTCTTAATCCGGTCTTCATATTTCACCATGACTTGGTTATAATCGGAGTAGCCATCTAAGAAGGACATCATTTGCAATCCATTGATAATTTGAAGAACCTCATCTAGTGAGGAAAAAGGGGTGATTATCCTTTTTTGAAGCCTTATTCAGATTCTGAAAGTCTATACACGACCTGATTTCCCCACTTTCTTTCCTAGCTAGAACTAGGTTGGCACCTAGGTGGTATGTTTGATCAGAAAAATAATCCTCGTGGATAGAAATTTTTATACTTCTTGATAAATCAAGGGTTCAATCAAAGGGTTTACCAATCTCTTCTTCTACCTAAAGGGCTTAGCATTTGGTTTAAGGGGTATGGTCATGATAGAGGTGTCATAGGTCTTAAGGTCTTCGTACCCCTAGTTGATGACATCTATGTACTCTTTAAGGACCATGAGGATCCTTTCTTTCTCCTTGGGGGAGAAAGATGCACCTATCTATACATGTTTTTCTTCTCCCTCTTTTCCCAGGTTAACCTTTCATACTTTCCCCCATTAGATGATTGGGTAAGTTATTCCTTGACTCAGGGATCAGAGTCAAAGATACGTTTGAGGGAAACCATCTCCTTAGGGATTGTATTAGTGGGGAGATTGAGGATACTTTCCTCTTCCTTTCTATGTTCGGTGAAATTTTCTTCTTCTTCTATGATATGGTCTTCAAAGACTCCAGTGTTTTCCAAGAAGCCGATAATCAAGGATAAATTTAGTGGTGAATATTCACCATTTAGCGAATGTCTCATATCAGCGACCCAGGATTCTACAAATATAATGTGTATATCAGGTTGGTCATGTCACCCAAACTTTATAAATATTGGGTCGAATTGCCTAGACCCATCGCCCATTGGTTTATGTATTTTTATCATTTTCTTTCACAATATTGCCAATCAAATCTAATTGTTGGACACTGTAAATTGAAAAAAAATTCCTACAATTTCCAAAGCTTGTAATAATTGAAAACCATATTCGCCAATATGTGGTTGACATTTAAGTTTAGGGTAAAATTTATGTGGCATGTGTCTCTATTCCTAAGACTTTCAATGAAACTTTATGTCTTTTAAAACTTTGGCCCGAAATAGATTTGACATGTGTCTCTATTTCGGAGACTTTTGGTGTAATCTTTGTGTCCTTTAAAATCTTGGCCCGAAACATAATTCCTGCCATTGATCTGGGATCATCCAACAATTACAAAAATTAGGGTTAGTTCCTGTTAGCAGATATACAATTAACTCATGATACCTTACTAAAATAATGATGGTTTCTAAGTATGTGTGCCTGTGACTGCGATTTTTTTCAATAATGAAAGATTCGCCAAGATTTTATAGAATTTTCATATAATTGAAAAAAATTGCGAGTACAACTAATATTTTTTCCTTTCAAATTAATTTTTTTTGCCAATAATATTAATTCCCCCCCCCCCAAATTAATGTTGGATACGTCAGGATTTTACACCTTTTCCCACGAGGGGTTTTCTTAAAGTTATCCCTACCGAGAATGTGTTTGCCATCTTCAAAAACTTGAAAGTGGGTAATATTATCTGGGACAGCTGGAGCTAGGACCAGTTTGATAGAAAATCATCAGAAGGTGTGAGTTATCCATTGGTTCAAGGGTACTGGTAGCGACAACAAGGGCATCTAGAAAGTAGTTGCATTTCCTGGGGATGACTTCAATGCCAAAGGCATCAAAATCCTAAATCAAGCTCCACACCCTATTGTGGTAAGGCACCAATCATTTTTCATGGCATGTGTATAAGCTCCAGACTTGTTTAACTATCAGTTAGGAGTCACCCAATTCCCAGAGGTGGGGTACTCCCTTTGTAAGATAAAATAGGAGACCTGGGACTAAGGCCTCATACTCGGTCACATTGTTTGTACATCTAATCTAGAGTCGATAGGAAGCTATCATGCCCAAAATTTATGGCAAAAATACACCAACAATTTGTTTTTTCTAACACAAAAAGTTCACTATACTAACACGATAACATGTTCAATGTCTACCAAAGGTTACAGTTCAAGAGTAAGGTTAACTTAATTAGTTAATCAACTAAGATTGGGGGCATCATGACCCTCATCAATCATGTGGCTTCCCACCAACATGGTTGACTTAGTCAACCTCCCTCTAAGGTTATTATTCTAGGTCTCAATTAAACAGTTTATTTGATAAAAGGAACATTCGAGTCCATCAATGTTAAATCATTATCCAATGATGATCAATGGGTTATATTCCCATTTGTATCATAGTTAGCAAAATTATCGATACCCTAGGCAATTAATTCCCTTATACATTTAATAATTAAAGCATTAAATTAAATTATCTCCCCTCAAAAAATATTTATTAAAACCTCCCTTATAAGTCTCAATTTAAATAATTCCTTAAGTTGTGATATTAAACCCTTAAGTTTAATAACTCCAATTAATAATATTTATTAAAGTTTCTTATACAAGGCCCAATTTATTTAATCCTTCAAATATATCTATTAATCTATTTACTTTACTAACCCCATCATTAAAGTTAAGCAAGGGATCTAAGATACTCAATAAATTTATTTAAAAAACATTATTAAATTAATAGGTCTCATTTTAGTACTTGAATAATGGTCTTCCCTGAGGTTCTTTATAAACTTTTTGATTAGCCAATAATTACTTAAATACTTAAAGTATGATTGATCATCAATTTAACATCTCCCTTTTACTACATAATCTTCTGATAAATACTTTATTAATTTAAATCCAAATTAATCGATCAATTATTGGAGGTTATTCCTTGAAATAATAATGACACTTAAATGTCCCTATTAATTTAATAGATTTCATTTACTATAATTTAGTATCTCAATAAAATAAAT
>JAGRRI010045155.1:0-18553 GCA_018584345.1 Thuja plicata
CTATTTGGGATGGGAAATGGTAGGTAAATACTTTCATTTGATGATGTCCCCTTTTCCTTCTGATATACTCCACATTTCTCAACATACCTCCTTATATCTTTCTGCATTTTAGGCCACCAATAGAATATTTTCACTAGGTCTAGGGTCTTGTTTAGCCCAAAGTGTCCACTTAAGTTACCATGATGCTTCTAGTGGATGAGGTTCTCCCTCATGGAACCCCTTGGAAAACATAGTTTTTTCCCTTTAAACAATAAACCATTTTGTAAATTATAGTCTGCATATACACTATGAAAATGATTTTCAAAATTATTACATAGCTTATAGATCTCTAAGAAATCTGCATCTCCTTCATAAAGATCCTTGAATCCTTCAACCCCTATGGTCTCCAACTATATTTCTTGAATAGTAAGCAACCTCCTACTAAGGTCATCTGCAACCTTGTTGTTTACCCCTTCTTGTGTTTGATAGTAAAAGTGTATGATTGCAGAAAATCCATCCACTTTATATGCCTCAAACTAAGCTTCTCTTGTGTATTAATGTAGCTTAAGGCCTTGTTTTTAGTGTATAAAACAAATTATTTTGGAAAAAAATAGTGCCTCCACTTCTTAAGAGCTTGCACCAATGCATAAATCTCTAGATCATAGGATGAATGCCTAGACTTTGATTTATTTAGCCTTTCACTAAAGAAGGCTATTGGTCTTCCTTCCTGACTTAGGACTGCACCCACTGCTATGTTGCTAGCATCACATTCCACAATGAATATTATTTCAAAACTTGGTAACACAAGGATTGGTTGAGTAGCTACTTCCTTCTACAATCTTTCAAACCCTTCGTTGGCTTCCTTGGTCCATATGAACTTTGTCTTGACTCCACCCTTTATAGTATCTATTTCAAGTGCACAAATTTCACTGAATATTCTCACAAACTTCCTATAGAATTGGGCTAACCCATGGAAACTTCTGACTTTAGTTCCTATCTTAGGAGTAGTAAAACTCAAAATGGCTTCAAATTTACTCTTATTCATCTTCAAGTCACCTTGGGATACTACAAATCCTAGGTAGACTAGTTCTTGTTTCATAAACTCACTCTTTTCAAAATTTATGGTGAGCTTCTCTTCTTTTAGTCTTTTCAACACAAGTTCTAGGTGCTTCATGTGCTCTTCTTTAGTTTTTCTAAAGATGAGTATATCATCTAAGTATACTACCACAAATACCCCTATGTAATCCTTCAAGACTTTGTTCATGACCCTCATAAAAGTACTAGGTGCATTTGTAAGCCCAAATGGAATTACTAACCACTCATATAACCCCTCTATGGGTTTAAAAGTTGACTTCCATTCACCCCCCTCTTTCATTCTAATCTAATAATATCCACTTTTAAGATCAATCTTTGAGAAGTACTTAGCACCCCCTATGCAATCCACTAAGTCTTCTATTCTAGGAATAGGAAATCTATACCTCACTCTCATCCTATTTGTTTCCCTAGAGTCAGTACACATTCTACACTTGCCTCCCTTCTTAGGAGCCAACACCACTAGAACAGCACATGGGTTGACACTTTTTCTTATCAGTCCCTAGTCCAACAAATCTTGCACTTGCCTTGCAATCTCTATGTTCTGCTCTAGTGTCATCATGTAGGAAGCTTTGTTTGGCAATGATGCCCCTGGCACAAATATAATTTTATGATTGATTTCTCTTCTTGGAGGTAGTGTAGCTGGTTTCCCTTCACATATGATGTCTTGGGACTGATCTAACAATTGTCTGACTTCTGTAGGTATAGGTGCTTTTTTGGGTGTCTCCTCCTTTGGTTTCACCAAGATTTCATAACCAATTCCTTCTTCCTCCTTCATATCTTTTAGGAATTCTTTCCCACTCATTACAAGAGTATTGGAATCCATATTTTCCATTATTTCTTCCCCTATCAAAGACGGTATCTTATAAGTCACTTTATTCTTCTTGAATGAGTACTTATTCTCCTTTACATGATGGAGTGCCTCCCTGTCATATTTCCATGGTCTCCCTAGAAACATATGGCATGCATCCATTGGTAACACATCACAAAGTATCATGTCTTGATACTTACCTATGGTTAAATCAAGCCACACTTGCTCATTAACCAGTATATTTTGTCCCTTATTCAACCAAGTTACTTTGTAAGGGCACACATGAGGTATCTTAGTCAATATTAACTTCTGTACTAAATCCTCTTAGATCAGATTATCAGTAGATCTGGATTCTATTATGACCCTACACACCTTGCCAATAATCTTACACTTGACCCTAAAAAGAGCCCTTCTTTGTTTGTGTTCATCTCTGGTATGTTCTTTGATCAAAATCCTTCTAAGCATGAGGTTCTCTCCCTTTTCTAAATCCAAACTTATCTCAGACTGTTTGGTCATGTCTTCTTCTTGCACATATGCAATCTTCTTCTCACTTTGTGAAGATGTTGGCTTATTTGGACACCTATAGGAAGGGTGACCCATTTGGCCACAATTATAACACTTCATTGAAGCAAAATGTGATCTTCTTCCAAAACCACCTGATCTTCCTCTTCCACCACTATGAAAACCTCTTCCTTTGTTATATCCTACTCTATTGTTTGACTCGTTAATTTTTTCAACAAACTTGGAATATCCTTGGCCTCTAGTTACATTGTTCCTTTTACTAGAACCACCTCTATGTCCTCCTCTAGAATCTCTACCTCTTCCTCTTCCCCTAGAGTTGGAGTCTTGCTTCTTTCTAAGATTTTCTTTCACCTTAAGGGCCATTTGAAAACAATGATAGATATAAGTTAAAGTGAAGAGGCTTAACTCGTCTTGAGTGTTCCACCTAAGGCCATTGAGATACCTAGCAAATTTAATGCATTCTACCTCTTACATTGTGGACCTAAGGCATAAATTTTGGAACTCTTCAATGTAGGCTGCATCTAAATCTTTCTGTTTGAGGTTTTGTCTTCTTTTGTGTAGTTAGATATCATAATCCTCTGGTAGGTATTTTTCCTTCACTTTAGCCACCATAGCTTTCCAATTGTCTATTAGCTTCTTCCATTCTCTTTGTCTTTCCTCCTGCAAGAACTTCCACCAAGTTAATGCTTGTCCTCTTAGCCTTGATTTGGCTATCTACACCTTTTGTGCCTCTGTGATTCTATCACACTCAAAGTGAATTTTCGTTCCCTCAATCCACTCCATCACCAATTCTGCATCCATTCCGCTAGAGAACACTGGAACTCCATCTAATGTCTTTCCACTTAGTGTCTTGAGGGCTTTGAGGAAAGGTTCCTTAGGTAATGGAGGGTCTGGTTTTGGTTCTACCTCCTCTTCAACTTGACTCTTTCCTTTATCTTTTTCCTCTCCTATATGTTCTTTCATCTTTCTTGCAGTCTCTACAGCTTCTGCTAGCTTCTGTTTCATCTCCTCCATAGCTTCTTCTAGAATTCTATTCTTTACTTGTTTCTTTGACAAGTCCCTTTCCAATTCTTCATTGGTTACCATGGTTCTTTCTGCAATGGATTCACGTCCTTCTGTCATACATTATCCACTTCCCAATCCTTTCAATGGCTCTGATACCACTTTGATGGAAATCTCCAACTCCTAAGAGCACTCTTTCTCTTTTCAAGACCATTTATTTGGTCTTCCTAGGGTTTCTAACTCTACACTAACCATAGGACACTCCTATTGTCCCCTAATCCTCTATGAGCTCTCCACAAACTTCAAACTCTCTTCATGTCCTTCTTAATCCAACTATGCACCCATAAGCTTAATTTTTCCAATTTGCTCCCACTTTGTTCGTGGAAATTGGCATAGGTATCCTGACTATTCCTAGGTCTCTTTCAACTAATCTTGATCCACTTTGATGGATTCTTCTAATGGTTTTCCATCGAGTTCCAAGTTTTCTTGGTTTTAGGCCTTGTAGCCTTTTTAGCCCTATTAGGCCTCCTAGAAACTTAAATCTTTGATTTCTTCCAAATTATCCTTAGAATCCCCTTGAAATAACTAAGGATTCTTTATAAGACCACCCTAGGCTCAAGTATTTTCTAGGTCTTAGGTCTTCAAGTTGTTCATACACTAGATTTTCACCAAACCCCTATTTTCAAGGGTTTATAGGGCATGCAGTCCAGTCAAGTTTCTTTTCTTTCACTACTTTCTCTACTGGCGTCCTCTGATCTTCTCCTTGCATAAACATATCTAGGTCACATGCCCCTACACCACTCCACCATTTATTTTCTCAAATCAATCCATCTAGCAAGCTCTCTTGCCTATGTTTTGTTCAAGCTCCTATCCAGAATACCATTGTTCTCGCCTAGGGCTTGATGGAAACATTGACTCCCCTATGCACAAAAACACTAAAAGACATATTTATACTACTTACATAGTCCCCTACTTGATTTAAAGTCTCCATTGAATTTCAACCATGGGAACTCAAGTGGAACTCATTTTTACATGACTGGCTCTGAACACACCAGTGAACCAGTGAAACTATAGAATTTACAAAACAAGAAACAAAAGTTCCAAAATTATCAAAATAACACCACACAGAGTAGTTAAATAACATGTAACGAAGGCTCAATGCATTAAATCAATCCATTAAATCCATTAAAGATCTGGACGAAGGCTCTTTTATAAAATACAGTCCAATTCTTTCCTTTCCAAAACACAGTCTGTCCAATGACACTTCCAACCCTTAGATTAGGGTTTTCTGGGCTTATATAGTTGATTCCCACATGTTTGGACCTTGAGGATGGGATTAGAACACCATTAAATCCCTTTCCTAGTTTTTAGTAAATGTTGTCATGACAACTTTGCAAAGTTGCAAAGTTATCATGAGCAACTTTTACAACTTTTGCTCATTTCTTGTTCCACTCACCTAACTTGCTCCATTAAACTCTAAATCATTCCATTATACCTTAAAACACTTAAAAACATAAAAATTATAAATTCCACTCCATTATGGATTCTTGGTCAAACTTTGACCCATGTTGATCTTTTTAGGACTTAAACACCTAGAGCCTAATTGAACACACAAAAGATAAGAATCTAAACACTCTTACCTCAACACACACACCAAAATACACTTGGTAATTTATCCTTATTCCTTATTACCCTGGTGGTTGGCTAAAACCACCTACAAGCAAAAATTTCCAAAGATCTTCCATGAGACCTTAAGGTGCTCTTGCACCATTCTCCCCCAGCAACAAGAAATTCAAGGTACCTGAGGTGTGACAAAATCCAAACTGATGTCATGATTCTTAAAGTTTCTCTTTGTTATCCATGTAGCCTTTGACTCAGGTTGGTGTACCCATTTGAATAGATGCTCGATGTAATCCTTACTCCTATTCTTCTACTTCACCCTTGAATCCAAAATTCTCTCCACATGTGGCTTGATCTGATCAGGTACTTGGAGTTCTTCCACATCCTTAGTCACCTTTGTACTATACTTTTCCTCATCTATCTCTTGTCCCTTGTACTGAATCAAGTCCTTTACATTGAAAATTGGATAAATGGATATATCCTTGGGTAGATCTATCTTGTAGGCATTGGGGCCATACTTAGCGAACACCTTACATGGTCCAATCGTCTTCATCTATAGTTTTCTTGGTATTCTCTTCTATAGCCTAGCCTTGTTCAAGAACACCATTACCAAGTCTCCTACCTCAAACTGTAAGTCTCTTCTCCCTTCATCCTTCTTAGCTTTAAGCTTCTGATTTGCCTCCAGCAGATTCTTCTTCACTTTCTCATGGACTTCTCTCATTGATGGAGAAAAGTCATCTTCATGACCACTAATCCCTTCACAGCCTTTTAGATCTCTAAGCTCAAAAATAGCCCTTGGATGTAATCCATACACAATCTCAAATGGACTCTTACTAGTATTCTTGTTTTCACTATCATTATAGGTAAACTCTTCTTGTGGGATGACTTGTTCCCATCCTTGTTTGTACTCCTTGGCTAAACATCTCAACATGTTTCCAAGAACCCTGTTGATTACCTCTGTCTGACCATCCATTTGAGGATGATATGCAGAACTATGGGCCAGATTAGTATCAGGTCTTTTCCAGAGGGTCTTCAAAAAGTGTCCCATAAAATTCACATCTCTGTTTGCAACTATGCTCATTGGAAAACCATGTATCCTGACTATCTCCTTGAAAAAAAAGTGGGCAATGTGACTGGCATCATGTGTTGTTTAACATGGGATAAAGTGACTCATCTTACTAAATTTGTCCACTACCACAAACACATTGTCCAAACCAGTTGGTTTCCTAGGTAGCCCCACTATGAAATCCATACTTATGCACTCTCATGGTCTATTTGGGATGGGAAATGGTTGGTAAAGACCTGCATTTGATGATGTCCCCTTTTCCTTCTGACATACTCTACATTGCTCAATATACCTCCTTATATCTTTTTGCATTTTAGGCCACCAATAGAATCTTTCTAGTAGGTCTAGGGTCTTGTTTATCCCAAAATATCCACTTAATCTGCCATTGTGCTTCTCTTGGATGAGGTTCTCCCTCATGGAACCCCTTGGAACACATAGTTGTTTCCCTATAAACAATAAACCATTCTATAAAGTATAGTATGCATATACACTATGAAAATGATTTTCAAAATCATTACATACCTTATAGATCTCTGATAAATCTGCATCTCCTTCATAAATATCCTTCAATCCTTTAACCCCTGTGCTCTGCAACTGTATTTCTTGAACATTAAGCAACCTCATGCTAAGGTCATCTTCAACCTTATTGTTTACCCCCTTCTTGTGCTTGATAGTAAAGGTGTATGATTGCAAAAACTCCATCCACTTTATATGCCTTAAACTAAGTTTCTCATGTGTATTTATGTAGCTTAAGGCCTTGTTTTTAGTGTATACAACAAATTATTTTGGCAACAAATAGTGCCTCCACTTCTTAAGAGCTTGTACCAATGCATAAAGCTCTAGATCATAGGATGAATACCTAGACTTTGTTTCATTTAAACTTTCACTAAATAAGGCTATTGGTCTTCCTTCCTCACTTAGGACTGCACCCACTTCTATGTTTCTAGCATCACATTCCACAATGAATAATTTTTAAAAACTTGGTAACACCAGGATTGGTTGAGTAGCTACTTCCTTCTTCAATCTTTCAAAACCTTCATTGGCTTCCTTGGTCCATATGAACTTTGTCTTGACTCCACCCTTTATGGTATCTATTTTAGGTGCACATATTTCACTGAATCTTCTCACAAACTTCCCATATAATTGGGCTAACCCATGGAAGCTTCTGAGTTCAGTCCCTATCTTAGGAGTAGGCTAACTCAAAATGGCTTCAACTTTACTCTTATCCATCTTTAAGTCACCTTGGGATACCATAAATCCTAGGTGGACTAATTCTTTTTTCATAAACTCACTCTTTTCAAGATTTATGGTGAGCTTCTCTTCTTGTAGTCTTTTCAACACAAGTTCTAGGTGCTTCATGTGCTCTTCTTTTGTTTTTCTAAAGATGAGGATAGCATCTAAGTATACTACCACAAATACCCCTATGTAATCCTTCAAGTCTTTTTGCATGACCCTCGTAAAAGTACTAGGTGCATTTGTAAGCCCAAATGGCATTAATAACCACTCATATAACCTCTCTATGGTTTTAAAAGTTGACTTCCATTCATCCCCCTCTTTCATTCTAATCTGATAATATCTACTTTTAAGATCAATCTTTGAGAAGTACTTAGCACCCCCTAAGCAATCCATTAACTCTTTTATTATAGGAATAGGAAATTTACACCTTATTGTGATCCTATTTATTGCCCTAGAGTCAGTACACATTCTCCACTTACCTCCCTTCGTAGGAGCCAACACCACTAGAACAGCACATGGGTTGATACTTTTTCTTATTAGTACTTGGTCCAAAAAATCTTGCACTTGCCTTGCAAAATCTTTGTTCTTCTCTGGTGTCATCTTGTAGGCATATTTGTTTGGCAATGATGCCCCTGGCACAAATTCAATTTGATGACTTATTTCTCTTCTTGGAGGTAGTGTAGCTGGTTTCCCTTCACATATGATGTCTTGGAACTGATCTAACAATTGTCTAACGTCTGTAGGCATAGGTTCTTTTTTGGGTGTCTCATCTTCCTTTGGTTTCACCAAGATTTCATAACCAATTCCTTCTTCCTACTTCATATCTTTTAGGAATTATTTCCCACTCATTAGAAGAATATTGGAATCCATCTTTTCCACTGTTTCTTCCTCTATCAAAGACTGTATCTTACAAGTCACTCCAATCTTCTTGAATGAGTACTTATTCTCCTTGTCATGGTGGACTACCTCCCTGTCATATTTCCATTATCTCCCTAGCCACCGATGGCATGCATCCATTTCCAACACATCAAAAAGTATCTTATCTTGATACTTACCTATTGTGAAATCAATCCACACTTTCTCATTAACCAGTATATTTTGTCCCTTATTCAACCAAGTTACCTTTTAAGGGCACACATGAGGTATCTTAGTCAATCTCAATTTTTGTACTGCTTCCTCTGAGATCTCATTATCAGTAGATTCGGAGCCTATTATGACCCTACACACCTTTCCAAGAATCTTACACTTGACCCTAAAAAGAGCCCTTCTTTGTTTTTGTTCATCTCTGGTAGGTTCTTTGATCAAAATCCTTCTAAGCATGAGGTTCTCTCCCTTTTCTAAATCCAAACTTATCTCAGACTATTTGGTCATGTCTTCTTCTTGCACATATGCAATCTTATTCTCACTTTGTGAATATGTTGGCTTATTCAGACACCTATAGGCAGGGTGACCCATTTGGCCATAATTATAACACTTCATTAGAGAAAATTGTGAGCTTCTTCCAAAACCACCTTATCTTCATCTTCCACCACTATGAAAACCTCTTCCTCTGTTATATCCTCCTCTATTGTTTGACTCATGAATTTTTTCAACAAACTTGGAATGTCCTTGGCCTCTGGTCTCATTGTTCCTTCCACTAGAAACACCTCTATATCCTCCTCTAGAATCTCTACCTCTTCCTCTTCCCCTAGATTTGTAATCTTGCTTCTTTCTGAGTTTTTCTTCCACCTTAAGGGCCATTTGTAAACACCCATGGATAGAAGTTAAAGTGATGAGGCTTAACTCCTCTTGAATGTTCCACCTAAGGCCATTGAGATACCTAGAAATTTTAATGTTTTCTACCTCTTTCACTCTAGACCTAAGGCATGTATTTTGGAATTCTTTAGTGTAGGATGCCACATCTAAATATTTATGTCTGAGATTATGTCTTCTTTTGTGTAGTTGGATATCATAATCCTCTGGTAGGTAGTTTTCCTTCACTTTAGCCACCATTTCTTTTTAATTGGTCATTGGCTTCTTCCCTTCTCTTTCTCTTTCCTCCTGCAAGAACTTCCACCAAATTAATGCTTGTCCTCTTAGCCTTGATTTGGCTATCTTAACCTTTTATGCCTCTATGATTCCATCACACTCAAAGTGATTTTCCATTCCCTCAATCCACTCCATCGCCAATTCTGCATCCATTTGGTCAGAGAACACTGGAATTCCTTATAATGCCTTGCCACTTAGTTCCTTGAGGGATTTGAGGAAAGGTTCCTTAGGTAATGGAGGGTTTGGTTCTATTTCTACCTCCTCTTCAACTTGACTCTTTCCTTTGTCTTTGTCTTCTCCTATCTATTCTTTCATCTTGCTTGCAGTCGCTGCAACTTCTGCTAGCTTTTGCTTCATCTCCTCCATAGCTTCTTCTAGAAGTCTATTCTTGACTTGTTTCTCTGACAAGTCCCTTTCCAATTCTACATTAGTTACCATGGTTCTTTCTCCAATGGATTCACTTCCTTTTGTCATACACTATCCACTTCCCAAGAGTTTCAATGGCTCTAATACCACTTTGATGGGGAGCTCCAACTCCTAAGAGAACTCTTTCTCTTCTCAAGGCCTTTTATTTTGTCTTCCTAGGGTATCTAACTATACCCTAACCAAAGGACACTCCTATGGTCCCCTACTCATCTATGAGCTCTCCACCAACTTCAAACTTGCTTCATGTCCTTCTCAATCCAACTATGAACCCATAGGCTCAATTTAGCCAATTTGCTACCAATCTATTCTTGAAAATTTGAATAGGTATCCTGACTATTCCTAGGTCTCTTTCAACTAATCTTGATCCACTTTGATGGATTCTTCTAATTTTTTTCCATCGAGTTCCAACTTTTCTTGATTTTAGGCCTTGTAGCATTTTTATCCCTATTAGGCCTCCTAGAAACTAAAATCTTTGATTTTTCCCAAATTATCCTTAGCAACCCCTTGAACTAACTGAGGATTCTTTATAATACCACCCTAGGCTCAAGGATTTCTAGGTCTTAGGTATTCAATTTGTCTGTACACTAGATTTTCACCAAACCCCTATTTTAAGGGTTTATACAGCATGTAGTACAGTCAAGTTTCTTTGCTTTCACTAGTTTCTCTAACGGCCTCCTCGGATCTTCTCCTATCATCCACATATCAATGAAACATGCCCCTAAACCACTCTACCATTTATTGGATCAAACAAATCCATCTAGCAAGCTCTCTTGCTTTTGTTTTGTTCATTCTCCTAGCCAGAATACCATTGTACTTGCCTAGGGCTTGATGGAAGAATTAACTCCCCTGCACACAAAAACTCTACAAGAAATATTTACACTACTTACATATTCCCCTAGCCTACTTGATTCCAATTTTCCATTGAATTTCAACCATGGGAACTCAAGTGGGACACATTTTTACATGACTGGCTCTGAACACACCAGCGAACCAGTGAAACTAAAGAATTTACAAAACAAGAAACAAAATTGCCAAACTTATCAAACTAACACCAAACATAGTAATTAAATAACATGTAATGAAGGTTCAATGCATTAAATCAATCCATTCAATCCATTAAATATCTATATGAAGACTCTCTTACAAAACACAGTCCAATTCTTTCCTTTCCAAAACACAGTCCATACAATGACACTTCCAACCCTTATATTAGGGTTTGTCTAGGCTTATATAGTCTATTCCCACATTTTTTGACCCCTAGGTTGGGATTATAACACCATTAAATCCCTTTCCTATTTTTTATGAAATGTTGTCATGACAACTTTGCAAAGCTGCAAGGTTGTCATGAGCAACTTTTATAACTTTTGCTCATTTCTTTTTCCACTCACCTAACTTTCTCCATTAGACTCTAAATCATTCCATTAGACCTTCAAACACTTAAAAACATCAAAATTATAAATGCCACTCCATTTTGGATTCTTGGTCAAACTTTGACCCATGTTGACCTTTCTAGGACTTAAACACCTAGAGCCTAATTAAACACACAAAAGACAAGACGCTAAACACTCTTACCTCAACACACACACCAAAACACACTTGGGACTTTATCCTTATTCCTTATTACCTTGGTGTTTTTCTAAGACCACCTACAAGCCAAAATTTTCAAAGATCTTCCATGAGACCTTAAGGTGCTCCTGCACATCTAAATCTTTTTGTCTGAGATTTTATCTTCTTTTGTGTAGTTGGATATCATAATATTTTGGTAGGTACTTTTCCTTCACTTTAGCCACTATATCTTTCCAATTGGCTATTGGCTTCTTCCCTTCTCTTTCTCTTTCCTCTTGCAAGAACTTCCACCAAGTTAATGCTTGTCCTCTTAGCCTTGATTTGGTTATCTTCACCTTTTGTGCCTCTGTGATTCCATCACACTCAAAGTGAGCCCACAGGGCAAGCCAATTCATATAAGAAGGAATCAGCAGACCCATTATCCAGATACTTCTCTTTCATGATGATAGGCCACTACTTCTTACTCTTCATAAGAATCCATCCAACTTTAGCAATGAGAGCTTTGTTAAACACCCTAATTCTTCTCACTCCCAAGTCCACATTTTTCTTAGGTGTACACACCATACCCATTTGACAAAATCCATACAGGCTTTATCCTTCGTGCCCATTCGTAGAAACTTATTTTGAATCTTTTCTATAGTATTAGCAACCAATCCTAGGATTTTGAAGATGGGGAGAAATAACACAGATATGTTTTGCAAATAGGATTTCAACAATTGAATTTTTCCCACTTGACTAAGCAGTTTTCTTTCCAACCTACAAGTTTCTTCTAGAATCTCTCTAAAGTTGTTCAAATATAAAGAAGAAATAAATTTATATGTAAGGGGGACACCCAAATAATAATCCATCATGAGATAATCATTACAACCCATGATCCTAGTTATCTTAGCTAGGATAGAAGTATCAACATTGAAAAAATAGATCTTACTTTTATTATAGTTTATGTTTTGTCCCGAAACCTTAGCATAAGTTTCTATTAACTCCTTCCATTTTTATTCTTCAGAGATGTAAGCTTTGCTAAAGAGGATAGTATCATCTACAAACTATTGGTGAGAGAAGGGCATCAATTGGGAAGCAACTCTCTCTCCCCTTGAAGCATTGGAGTCTCTGTATTTCTTAATATTATGTCCTAACACTTCAACCACCATTATAAAGAGGTAAGGTGAGAGGGGATCTCCTTGCCTTAGACCTTTACCTATAGAAAATAACCGTCTAGGAGATCCATTATCTATAACATAATATTTTTTGGTGGTAACACAGTTCTTGATCATATTAATTTTTTTCCGTTAAAACCAAATTTCTTAAGCACCGCAGCAAGCAATTTCCAATCAACCTTGTCATAAGCCTTAGATATGTCCAATTTCAATATCATCCCATCTTTTTTATTCACCTGTATTGAATGCACTATCTCATGAGTTTTTATAACAACATCTAGAATATTTCTTCCTCCAATAAAGAGTTTTTTTATTATGAGATATTGGTTTTTCCAACACCTGCTTAAATCTATTGACCACCACCTTAGAAAGAATTTTGTATAAGTTGTTGCATAGACTAATGGGTCTAAAGTCTAAAATTGTATGAGAATGGGTCACCTTTGGTATAAGCGCTATATAAGTAGAGTTTAGTTGTTTAATAACCTTCCATGTTCTACAAAAATCCCTCACAACATTAAAAATGTTTTCCCCTATTATATCCCATAACTCTTGGAAGAAGGCACGAGGAAAGCCATCAAGTCCAGGAGACTTATGCCCCAAAAGAGAAAATATCACTTTTGACTTCTTGAAGGGTAACCTGTTTGAAGAGGTTATTGATATCCTCCTCATTAATCAAATAGGGGATGACTTTGAGTAGACCAAAAAGGTCTAAAAAGACATTATTTTCATTAAATTGGGTGTTAGCAAAAACTTCATAGCTTCTTCAGATGTCTCCTCTTCATCTTCCACGACTCTACCATTTGGAATTAGCAGCTTTCTGATTTTATTTCTGCTTCTATTTTTAAGGGTGGATTGATGAGAGAATTTATTATTTTATCTCCTTCCATGAGCCATTGAATTCTTAATTTTTGCTTCCAAAATATTTCCTCTTGCTTATTCAGTCTTACCCACTGCTCCCTTAAAGTTCTTTCTTGTTGATAGATATCTAAATCATTTTCTCCCTTCTCCATTCTCTCTTGAATCTTGTTGAGTTCACTTGATATAAATTTTTTCCTATAAAACATGTTTCCAAATGAATATCACTTCCATCCTTTTACATTTTCTTTGATAGTTTTGAGCTTTTTGCAAAAATGGATCATCAAGGAACCTTTAGAAGGCTTATTCCACCAGTATTCAACTAATCTTCAAAAGTATGGGTGAGTAATCCGCATTATCTCAAACCTAAAGGGTGAGGGGGGATTCCTTTTAATTTCCATCCATTCCAAAAGAAGGGCACTATGGTCAAAACCAATTCTAGGGTGAGTAGTGAGATAAAAGTCTGCTAGATTTGGCCAATTTGAAGAACGAACAAATCTTCCCTCTCTAACCTACATAATATTATTCCCTTGTCTCATGTTAGACCAGGTAAAAGTTTCTCTGTGGAGATCAATATCCATCATCCAAGTAGAAGTAAAAAATTACCCTAGATCCAACATACTTTGATTAAAGTCTTTAGTCCCACCTACCTTCTCTAAGGGGAAAAGTGGAGATTTGAAATATCCTCCCATCAACCATTTAATAGATTTATTTCCCAAAATTAGAGCAGACAAAGATTCCCACAAGGATTTCCTCTAAGACCTCACATTAGGATCATAGACATTAATCAAGATCCAAGATATACTAGAAACATCATTTTTAAAAGAGACAATCAAACTGCTACTAGAAGAATGAAATAGTGAGACCTCCACCTTACCTAGATTCCAAAGCGTGGATATCCCGCCAGAGGCACCAAAAGAGTCACTATTTTCCCATTCAACACGTGGTCAAACATTGTTGATAATCTTCTTTAAACCTTCTCTATTCAGTTTAGTTTCTTGGAGGATCAAAATATATACTTTATTCTCTTGTATTGCACATTTAAACATGTGTTGTTTATTATGTCTATTCAAGCCCCTCATATTCCAAGATAAAATCTTCATGACAAAAATTAAAAAAGAAAAACCAACCAAGTTGTTCACCCACTCACATAGAGTGGAGAACTCATTTATTTTTCTTATTAACATCAGAGAAACCATCCATAGTTCTTTGTTTTCCACTGTCTACTTCCTTATCTATCTCTCTTTCTCTTCTTTCTTTTTGTGTTGGCCTACCTTGTTTAGATGCACTACTCACGTCTATGTTTTTTTCCTTTTACCTTTCCCTTCTGTCATGTTCTATTCAAAATCATAATCACCATCTTATTCAACCAATTTGTGCCTATTTTTGGGAGTTTTTGATGAAAAACCTAACAATAAAATATGCCCTTTTATATTGGAGGTACCATAGATACCACTAGTTGTGTTAGGAGTCGCAACAAGGTTATTATTTTCTCTATTTCTTTGATATTCCCTTTTTCAAGTTAAACCTTCATACATGTTCATTTTGAGTTGGATCTTCTGAGAAGTAGCCATCAAGGGTATCTAAGTTAGGTAATTCATCTATGTCACTTCATCAATGTTCAAAATATTTAGCTAGATCACCATATTATTCAAAATTTCCTCTTGAGTAGAGTGACAGAGAGGGGGAGACTTTTCAAAATCCCTGCAACCTTAACATCTTCCTCACTATTCTTCTCTTTTTTTTTATTAGTGGTCTCCTTAATAGAGTTCAAGGACATGGAATGGAGAGAAGAAACATCAGCATTCAGGCCATTATTCAGAATAAAGGGAATAGTAGTGGCCAAGGTCGACGCAATTTGAACATCAAGATTGGACAAATAAGAGAGAATTCATCTCCTCCTCCTTAGAGAGAGGGGAGACCATTTTAGAGTCCTTGTTTCTAGAAAGTGTGTGTTCTCCTAGAGTTTTAGGTTGCAGAATCCCATTCTTCTAAAATCTGAAAACATTTCTCAAATTTCCATGCTTCTTACAGATCTGACAAAATATTATAGCATTCTCATATTCCAATAGTTGATCCAAACAGCCAAATTTTGATTGGAGCTTTATATGAGTGGGTAGAACCATATTCACCTCCACACTAATATAGATCCTAGTAAATAAAAGGTGGGATCGGTGTTGCGTGACATGATCCATCGCAAGTAGAAATCCAAAAGGTTCAGCAATACCTCTAAAAAATTTAGTGTTCCAGAACACCAATGGGAGGCCAGGAATATAGACCCAAGTAGGGGCCAAAGAAAGAAGATCACAATGTGTATCTAGTCTAAGTTTCCATTTAAAAAGGGATAATATATATCTTTGATTTCTCCCATAAGTCCAGGGGTCATTAGTTTGGACATAAAGAAGGTCTTCCTTGTTCACAAAGCTAAATAAAAACATATTATGAGCCATAACATTAATTTTGCACTTCCCTTTAAACTCCAATGAGCCGCAACCCACATATAGAGTTGATCAATAGAAGACCTAAAATAAAGGAACTTACCAACCAAATATAGCTCCAAATTATTTAGTATTTCCTTCAGTATTTCATCTTGTACCTGAACCGTCATTCCACTGGTCTTGCAGGAATCTCTGTACCCTTTCTTTTCCACAATCAACTTCATAGAGGTAAATCTGACACTCGTCACTTTATCCAAAAAGGAGGATTAAGATTCCTCCCTAAAGAAGGAATCTCTAGAACCAACAAACACATCACAAGAGGTTAGAGCAATGGACCCAGCACCAACAAGCACATTATTCTATTATTATATTGAAAAGGTCATGAAATATTGTTTTAATTTTTATTTGATAGGTATCTTGTTCATTAGTTAAGCCAAAAGGCATCACTTTCCAAAAAGAAGTCTCTCCTAGGTCATGTAGAAGTTATTTTACATTGATCTTCAGTGGCAATAAGGATTTGATTATATCGATAAAATTTATTCATTAAAGAAACAATCTCATGTTTGGTTGTTCAGTCTATAGTTATTTAAAAGTTGGAAAAGTGAAATTTGTCTTTACCACAAGCTTTTTTATGTCTCTAAAATTAGTACATACATGGATTATTTTAGTGGGTTTATTTACTGAAACAAGGTTTGACACTCATTTGATATAATCAATAGGTCTAAAATATCTCATATCTACTAGCTTTTAAAGCACCACTTTCACCAATAACACTACCTGAGGATGCATTTGTTAAATTTTTTGTGTAATTGATTTTCATTTGAAAAAATTATCAAGTGATGGAATACTAGAACACGATCCAATCTAGATATATTTACATAGGACCATGCAATTTTACACACATATTGTTTCTTTACGTGATAAAGATGCTACTTATATTGTGATCTTAACATTTTCTATTATTCCAAGGTTTACCTCTTGTGATTCTTCCACCAAGATAGAAAACATTTATTGGAGATATAACATGTTACAAAGGTTTTGAGTGGAATATGATGCCTTATTTTGATTACTCTCCAAATATTCTTCTACTAAGCAATTTCTTAAGTTAAAAATTGATCTTTATGGGAACTCTATTTCCAAGACCTTTTTTCTTCTCTTTAGGTATGATGGGTGAATATATTGCCTTATCCTCTACAATCTAGGTCTTTTCTTGATAACCCATATTCTAAATGATGAAAGGGCCCTTAGGATGTTTTTCAACATGAATTATAGGAAAATTATCATCATGTTCATCTTTCTATAACCAACTTGAGAGATCTTTGCAAATATTTTATTTTCCAACTCACCCGAGTACAAGAATTTTGTAAGCTTAGATTTGAAACCACTCTTGATATGTCTTGTTTAAGTTGAGCTCTTGTATATATGTTAGGTGAAAGGGTAAGTTTCCCTATATAAAAATATGGTTGTGTCTTGATCAAGAAGAGTTGTAGTGAATGATGACTCTAAAGTGGCAATCTACCAACATATGAAGGTGAGGCTAAGGATTCTCAATTATTAGGGACTTGGTTATTCAAAATCATAGCTTAAAGGAATTTTTGATACCCCAAAGGGTAGGAATCTCCATCAATGGTGATCTTAATAGCATCATAAGGATATTTCATGCATTGATGATAATTGGAAAGTATGGTTGTATAGTATATATCTATGGATGGAAAGTGATTATTTTTATTAAAGGAAAATAGATTTTGAAGGGCCCCAAAAACCCTTTAACAAACACACTTTTAGAGGGATCTAAAACCCCACATAAAATGACCGTTGCAGTAAAATAAATCAATACAAACTAATAGCTAACAATCAACACAACAAAATAAGCCTAAAAATGAACATACTAAGCACAAGCTACAAAAAAAACATGTCAAAGCCTTACATCTCATAACATAGGGTTTTAAAGGCTCCCTTAACCTTAAACATGTAACAAGTTTTTTTCCATGTACACTTAATCTGAACCAAAGGTTTTATCAAGGCTCCTATAACCTTCATGACCGCCAACTAAGAAATAAGAAAAAAATGCTCTCTAGAGAGAAAAGAACCACCCAAATAAATAAGGAGATCATGGGGTTTTAAAAGTCTCCCCAAACCTTAAAAATGGTTTTCAAATGGAACCCAAAACCATAAAGTAACCATCAGTAAGATATTTCCACTTGCAGGTCCAAAAATCTCCTACAAACATCCTCTCTACCTCTATAAGAGAGGTACCCACCTCAATAGGGAAAGAAGAGAATGAGATAGCCAAGAAAAAAATACAACCTCAAATCATTTCCAAGTTCAAGGAACCAATGATACATAATTCCCTCAATAAAAAACTTCTAACATGTTCCACAAGACAAAACTTCACCTCCATAAAAGATTCCCCCACCTCTATAAGAATAGTAGAAGAGGGAGAAAGAATAATAGGAAACCAAACCAAACTCTAGTCACAAGAAACCTACCCACCTCTAAAGGAGAGGAATCTACCTCTATGGGAATCAAATGGGGATGGAAAAATAGATGACTAGCACAAGCCTTAGAAAATATGGCCAAAGAATCCCAGGGTGTAATGTGGCTCAAAATAAACCTAAGACTAAATAGAAGAAGCTCCAAAGATTTAGCAAGGATAGTAAAGGAGTAGCCAAGCAACACCCAAACAATAGGGTCCATGAATAAATGTATGATTCATACCTATTATTCAAACAAGAATAGAGGAACCAATACCTTAGAA
>JAGRRI010045190.1:0-11054 GCA_018584345.1 Thuja plicata
GAACAAAATCAATACACTAAAAGAAATGAGTAAAATATTACTGCACAATGGCCATCTCTGTAGATTCCATTGCATCATTAACCCTACACTAATTAGACAGAATAATTTCATATTAATAAAAGAACAAACACAATAGTAAATGGTAGAGTAAAAAACTAACTTCCAAGGAGTTGATTCTTAAATAAAATTTGTAATACATAATTTTCACCACTCAAAATGTTAGCACTTGATTGTTAAAAATTACATAACTTGCTCTTGCAAGCTTCTAAGTGTTTCTGATTTTGGTTAATGCCAGATATTGTCCAAAACAAACACAAGGTCAACATGAATTGGACTCATTAAGTCACTATGAAAAATAGGGGATGTGAGAATTCCCACTAAAGAAATTCATAATTAATAAGATGCATCAATCCACTAATACCAGTAAGTCCACACAAGAAATGATACTTTATTGATAACAAAAATAGAGGTATGTGTACAATACTTCAAACTGAATCAGCAATGCACCTACTACACACATCAAATGAGGCAATAAAACCTACACTGGCACCAACAATTAAAATGAACATATAAACAACTTTTAATGATGTAATAAAGATTATTATAATATAATACAATTCCTGTGATCTAGACTGCAGGTTAGAAATGAATAACCCTTTTAGCATTGCAATTAAGGTAGTCACAAACATCTTAGCAAGCTATGACATAGCTCACAACAATCACAATCTATAAATCAAGCACTAAAAATACAAAAAAAAAAAAAGAGAGAGATTATAGCAGAAACCCAGGTCCAAAGATCAGAGTTTTATTTAAATATCAACAAAAGGAAGAGATCATGTTTACCCTTTATATATTGACATAAAAAAGAATCATAAATCTATGTGTATGAACATATCTCCATAGAAAATCAAAATCTTAACAGATAAATACCTGGAGATCTTGCAATGCCTCCACTCACTTCTTTACTTTGCGAGGTAGTGATTTAATGTACCTTGACTAGGTACCAACAAGAGTCTGTAGCTTATCTTGAAACATATCATGAAGACTTCTTAAATCTAGTGATTCCAATAAATTTCTATTATATATAAGATTCTATCCAACAAAGGCACTTCCAAATTTAGCCTGGCCCTTATAAATTTTACTTCAATTGAAAAATCAAAATTTAATTGTGTCATATCACAGTTTGTAAACATATAAAATTAGATTGAGTAGATTTCCACAATCCATAAGTTAATCAGAGTGTGCTTCTGGATTTGATTGTGTGAGTTTTTTAGCATCAATGTTTCCGATTACACTCTGTGATCCATCGTCAAGATGATAGAGAGAAAGGAAAAAATCATCCTGATGATGGATCACAAAATGTGATCCAAAACATTTATTCTAAAGAAAATCACACAATCAAATCTATAAGAACACTATGATTAACATATAAAAAACCATATTTCTAGTCATATTACATAGAAAAATATCATATGCATGGATAGAGGTACATAGAAAATAAATAAAATCAATGAATTCCAGTTTCTAGATTATTGTAAGTTTTGATTTATAAATTTGTTTTGATATAATATTGGAAAATTGTCATGTGAAAGTGATATGCTGAAAGTGTAAATGCTTTATTTCTTAAAAGATAAATCAACATAGGATAGAGATTTCACTTGTTCAATTGATAATCACACTACTTGCAAAGAAATAAGTTGATTTCTATGGCATATTAGAGTGATTAGTAAATATAAAATCACCCTATGTTGGTTATATAATATATATCAGTAAGCTTCTAGAAGCACATTACTAATTTCACTTGACTTCATCATCTATCATGTTAAGCACACACTTTTTAGCAGTTTTGACATGATATATTAAATTTTATATTAGATATGTAAATTGTCTTGTTTATTTATCATCCATGTTTTATATTTCTCAAAACATACTATCTATTTATCATGTTGATAATGAATATATGAATACTTTCATGTAGATAAGCAATAGTAATATAAAGTTTGTAAATCAGTAGGCACTTACGCTCTCTTCCAGCATTGACAATCTCCAAATCCTTTTGAAGAAGGGCTCGGTAAAACTATTTTTGCAATTGTGACATCCCTACTTTCAATATTGTTTCCTTTTTAGGAGGCAATCCCTTCTCACCATTAGACTTAAGCCTTTGCAATAGAAATGGTCGAAGGACCTTCAACTGAAACAAATTTTAGCCAAGCAAACCCACATTTAATGCATACAAATTACCAGCAAAGAGTAGATAATTAAATAAATTTGACTAAAGTACCTTGTGAAGCTGTTGGACCACTTCTTGTTGATCATTTTCACCTCATATTTGGAACCATTCATCAAAAGTCTCAATAGAGGTATAAATTTCTGGGAGTAAGAAATTCAGCAATGACCAAAGTTCATGGAGATTGTTCTGCAAGAATAAGAAAATAGACCATTTAAATATTAGTTAACACATAACAAGGCTGCTCACATTGTCTATAAGATACTTTCTTATTGGACCAACATACTCTCACTAAGCTACAAGGAGAACTACAAATAGAAGTGAAGAAGTCCAAATGGTCTATGCCCATCAACAACTAGGAATCCAAACTATCTGTCTAATTGATAGCAACACAATATTGTGCAGCTTATTTATAATATATTCTAACAAATGGATTTATTCCTTACAGGTGTTTGTTGATCACAGAAAAAGCTTGCATCTAATAGAATTTCCTAGAAATTGGATTTGGAATTTGCGAAGATGCACAGTATACTTTAGTACATCAATTCCCAGTATATTTAGAGGTCAGTTTATTTTCATTTAAAACCTGGAAATCATTGCTCAATGTTTTTAATAAATTCATATCTAATTTATAATGTATTTTTGTACTGCATACTATCAGGTCTTCATGCAGAAGCAATCCAAGAGTGTTTCTGAAAAGGTACAAATATTTTCACATCTTCACACACACAAATATATAGCATTGGTGTTTTTATGAATATTGAAAGAAAAATGAATTGCATTAATCCCCAAGGAACCTTGAACTCCTGATGTAATTATTTTGATGGTGGAGTAGATTCACCTGTATAATCCAGACTGTGTTAATTACTTCCCAAAAATAATACTATTTTCTACATCAAAATCCTGAGTAGATCAACGCCGAGGATGATTTATATTTGTAAATATAGATTTCTCTCTTTGCTTCCAATCTTATAAAATAAGCTGGAAAGTGCTTGCAATATTTTAAAATTTTAAACCAATAAGATGAGCAAAAAAGAGGTGGTGATATCTTATATTCCTTAAATTTTAGTACTCATCTCAGCAATCCTGATTTTGTGATCAGGTAGGCCCTTTGTTTTTTCCAAATTCTCAGAGCCTACAAAGTTTAAAACTTTAAATACAACTAACAAAATGTCAAAATAACATCCATGGACACTGCAAGAAATAATACCTTTTTAATGATAATTGTTGAATAAGAAAATAACATGGGGGCAGCTGAACCACAAATATCACCATTATGAATCTAGTAAGCATTAAGCATATAACTGGAATCAGATTTTTGAAATTAATTGCAGACCTGACTACAGTGTCAAAATAAGTAGATTTTCAGACCAACAAGAGAACAACAATCTCAATAAAACTTCTCCAAGTGACTCAGAATAGCAAGTATGAAGAACTTCCTTCAATTTCAACCTTCTCAAGAGATTACCACTGAAATACTCATCCACGGACCAACATAGCACTCAAATTTTTTTTGAGTCAAATATCAAGCACTGGAAGCATACGGACAACTTTGGGATAAGTTATTTAACTTGTTTTCTACACCTAACCCCAAAAATCCACAAACCTACTTCCAAACTACCAAACCCAAAACTCCAACACAAGCCAAAAACACTATTAAACTAAAGCTGAACACACCAACCAACTAGGGTGGATGTTTCATCATAGAAACCAACAACTATAGAGAGGGTTTTCATCCTCAACAAATAAATGAAGAAGTCTCACAGCTCATTCCATCACCATCTTGTTAACTTGTCAAATCAATATCCAATGAGAGCTCAAAATTTATATTTATAAGAGGGAATAATTAGGGCAAACACAACTTGAATTTAAATTTCAATTCATTCCCCTCTCATTTCACCTTTTAAAACAATAATGTATTACACTTCCTTGGCATCCCCTTTTAATCTCACAAAAATTAACTTTTAAATTACTAAACTCATCTCCTAGTCTTGGCGTCACCTTTTGGGTCAAAACATATCTTTTAAAAACAACTTCAGTTGACCCCCTTTGCTAGGTCTAGCAATAGGGAGAACTTTATGAACACTTGGCCCATTTCACTTAAGTTATTGAGTGAATTTATTATTATTCAACTTAGAACTCACCAAGGCACTAAATTTCAAAACATTGCACCTGAAATGTTGAGACCAAATGCTGAAAATAGCACTTAATAAAAATAGCCATATGCTAAAAATAGAAAATCTACTGGAATACACTGAAAATGTAGGCTCGAGCTCTCCATCAAAAATTGAGTCCCTTAACCAACTCCACTTAGCCTATGGTAACCTGAGGAATAGGCTAATTACAAGTCAAACTGACTAGGGGTGAAAAAGGAACATTACAGTATTTCTTAACCTTTAAAGTTGATAGCCAATCTCAGGACTTATCTTCAGCATTCCTTATTTTCTGATTCAGCCTCTTGCATTTTCTAAATTGTTCCATTACAAGAAATAGAACAGCACATTTTGGTGCAGGGCACCCTGGATAAAGCATGAGAAGAGAGTCATTTGGACTCATGAAGGTTGCATGATCTAGAAATATCAAGAGTTGAATGTAATTGGATCTATGATCCATTTTTTATTTGATACATTTGAATGTCAAAAGCCTAAAACTATAAAGGCATGTAATAGAGGTAAATGGCATGTTAAGGTCAAAGTGCACCTAAGGGGGTCACTAAGGATCATCTTGTTGATCCTAGTCTAGTAAGGGAATCTAAAGGCCTATAGGGTCTATAATAAATGTAATGTGGCCACTAGAGCCAATAAAATATTCTAAAAGCACTAAGAGTGCCAAAAGTCATAGTTCGCCCATGTTGGCAATTTAGGCCTAATAAGGCTTGTAAGGAGATTTAGGAGTTTTTAGGGGGGTTAATGGAGTTATAAACCTTTAAAAAGGTTAGTGCAATGTATTAAAGGCATAAATGGTTGTAAGTTGTTGAAGTTGACACTTTAGTGTCAACTAGACAACAAATCCTCAATAATTTCAAGTGTAACCAACTTGTAACAGTCATGTAACTGACTGTTATGGTTGGGCAGGAGGATTACCGGCCTTGAAAGGATTATTAGAGGAAAGGTAGGCATGTGTAGATGGTATGTAGGGATTTTGGTAGTCAGACTACGCAATGTAGTGAAGTTTTAATCAATAAAACAAAACTATTCTTTGCAATTTTGTTCACTGTTTCACGGGTACAGTCTGAACAGTGAGTTGTAATGTTGGTTTAAAGTGTGATCTTCAGGTAGAAATGATGTAGGACATTTCCTTAGTTATATTTTACCTTTCCTTACATTCTTTTTTCTATTCCATTATGTTTTAGTTCAAGAACATTAGACTGGTGTAGTTGAACTAGTGACTGGTAATGTACAGTCAGCCATACAATTTGAAGTTTTATCTATGAAGTTGTAACTCGCCCACCCTCTGTGGTGATTGTATTTGGTGGGAGAGTACCATCATGTTATATATCCTTATATTACACTTATCTTATGTAGGGAGTTGAGGAAGTTGTTTGAAGAACCAAGAATGGTTGGAGTTTGCTGACATAGAACATGCCCTAATTTGACACCAGTCAGTTATAATGTTGATTGTTTCAAGGATGAAGGAGTTTTGTGATGGATTATTCAAGAGGGGATCCATAGTGGAGTGTGTATGCAGTTGGTTTGGTTTGAAGTGGACTGGAGAGGTCTTGTTGAACAAACCCTAGGTGTATGACCATAGGAATGAGAGTTTAGTGGCTAAGGCCATAGATAAAGAAAGAAACCTTGGAGAGTTGAAAATGTCTTGTTTTATGAGCCCTAGAAATACTGTTTTAGCCTTTGGAGTCATGAGAGTGAGTGGAGTTAGGGGTTGCTTTGCAAATGTGGAGAATTAGGCCTAGTTTGGGGGTTACATGAGTATTGGATCTTAGGTATGGTCCAAAGGAGTATATACTAAATCTTGGGGAGGATTTAAAGATCCCAAAAGGGTATCTGAATAATGTTTTAGTTTCCTTAGTTGTTTGGGGAATGTTGGAGAAAAGGGAAAAAAGCTGACTGGTGTGGGCTACTAGCTTTAAGGGCTAATGGTGTGAGTTGGGTATGGGATTGGTTGTCCTCGTAAAAAGGGTTGATGTAAAATGGTAGATGGGCCATGAGAATATTCTTTGTGAAGTTAGAATGAAGGTTGAAGCCTTGGGTGGAGATATGGTATATGGGAGGCACTAGGTGCACTTGGGTTAGCCTAGAAGGTGAGTCCTTGAGGGGAAACTGGGAATAAGGAAGTTGTTGTATCTTGGAGTAGATTGATGTCTGATATGAACAATGAGGTCATACTAGCTTTAAGGGCTAATGGTGTGAGTTGGGTAAGGGATTAGTTGTCCTGGTAAAAAGGGTTGATGGAACATGGTAGATAGGCCATGAGAATATGCTTTGTGAAGTTGGAATGAAGGTTGAAGCCTTGGGTGGAGATATGGTATATGGGAGGCACTAGGTGCACTTGGGTTAGCCTATAAGGTGATTCCTTGAGGGGACATTGGGAATAAGGAAGTTGTTGTATCTTGGAGTAGATTTTTGTCTGATATGAATAATGAGGTCACCATCCACCATCACTGCATCACATTTTCTTTCTTATAGAATCATACTTAATGAGTAGAGATGGTCCATTTCTGAGACACATTTCCCCTCCTTTTATCCCAACATAGTAGTTACCCTCCATGCTACAATGTTTAATCCATCCATACTTGCAATTGGGGAATTTTGAGGTGAAGTCTTGCTGATGGAATGGGAAAGCACTATTGGACAATAAACAAACATTTCTAGAAAGAAAGAGTGGGTAGGACCATCCATATGTATGAACTGCTTGAATTTAAGGATACAATCAACAACCTTCTTCTCCAAATATCAGCCCTATCTCGTATGCTCAAAAAAAACTGAAGACTATTTAACAAAAAAGGGAAAGCATGGAAGTACCTCTAAAATTCTACCCTGAATTTTGAATGGATAATAATTGTGGGGAAAAGGATAAAACCAAGGGATGGGGAAGTGTTCACACAAAACTCATCTTATTGTTTTGAATAGATTTAGATAATATATTGTTACACTGTTGACTGTTGGTAATCTCTCTTTTTTCCTTGAATACATGTGCATAAATAATCGAAAATAAATAAATAACAAATCTAGTGAGAATCACAAAAGTGGAATCTCCAAGTTTAATATGAAGTAGAGGAATAAATTGAAGCAACACATATCTTCACATACAAATCCTCTTCTAATCCACTAAGCCCTTCCAAGCATCAGTGTTCCAATACACCATGACCAAAACTCAATATTGTTGTTTGTCTCAGTCTGAGATAGTTTTCATACTTTTTCCCATTGAAACACATGACATTGAATGCATGGGTTCCTGAAAATGATGATACATAAAATAAAACATATCCCCCAGCATGATACCACATTTAAGGATTAGTTACACATTAGGTATTAAGAAACTACATTTTAAATGACTTGATGGTTACCCAAGGGTTTCAAATCTGGTTTTACAAAAAATGTCATATCTTGATCAATACTTGATGAAATTGAATGATTCCAAAGCCAAAATTTTGAGGATTAGGGCCTCTATAACATCCAATAGGTTTAATATCAAAGTTAAAACATATTTAACCCCAAAAAAATTCCTCCAATCAGACTATTTTTAATGAGACAACAACATGGAAAATGTGATAGTTTCAGTCTTTATTGATACTAGACTTAGATATTCGACCAAATCCATCTTTTGGGATGTTTTTCAACATATTTAAACGTCCCAAAATATGGATTTTCTCAAATATCTAAGTCTAGTATCAATAAAGAGTGAAACTATTACATTTTACATGTTGCTGTACCATTAAAAATAGTCTGATTGCAGGCATTTGTTTGGGGTTAAATATGTTTTAATTTTGATTTGTTTGGGGTTAAATATGTTGTAATTTTGATCTGAAACCTATTGGATGTTATAGAGGCCTGAATCCTCAAAATTTTGGATTTGGAATCATTCGATTTCATCAAGTATTGATCAAGATATCTCAGTTTTGGTAAAACCAGATTTGAAACCCTTGGGGTAACCATCAAGTCATTTAAAATGTAGTTTCTTAATACCTGATGTGTAACTAATCCTTAAATGTGGTATCATTCTAGGTTATATGCTTTATTTTATGTATCATCATTTTTAGGAACCCATACATTCAATGGCACGTGTTTCAATGGGAAAAAGTTTACACATGTGACTAGGGTTTAGGCACATCAATACACTCTGCCCTAAAAAAATTCTGAGTTTACTTTGGAAATGTGTGTAAATCTTCTTAAATATCACATTCTACTCCAATTTTGTCACTTCAGATTTAAACTTTTAATAGATAATTTATGTCCATTTAAAGAAGAATTATTGGAATAGTTTAGCCTCTCGTTATTATCCTTTTGAGGTTGTCCTACCATCTCTAATTCTACTCTACTAAAAGTCTCATGCACAATACATTTCTCAAAATGATTTTTATGTGGTGACACTTCACTCATATAATCAATTACCAATCCTTGTTCCTTGATTAGAATTGTCCATTTAGGGTGCTCGACATCCACTTAATTGGCAAAAGGTGATGGTAAACAATGTGCTTCTTCATAATTGAATTCCATTATTTGATTTGGCAATAGTGTTTAAAAGTTACCTCCTTATCCCTGCAAAAAGTATGAAAGAAAGATGACAAAGACAAACAACACATGGCTTTGAAACATAACCTTTGACTCAATGGAATGACAAGATTTTAACTATACATTGTACACTACAAAAAATTTCACATGGCCACAACACTCCATGATAGAGCAACTCAGTGTTTAGGGCCACTTGTATGATTTTTATATAACCCATCTAAGAGGGAATGTAAAATACATTTTTTAAAGCCCCATGCAATTTTTTTATAATGTCTAACATTTGTTTTAAGCTTTAACTTTTTTTTTCTATATCAGCTATATTTGACATGAAATAACAATACTAGTTTTTCTCTATATTTTTATAATTGATACATTGTTATTTCATTCCCAATTTTTTGCCAGGTTTTCCACGTTTTAAACCCAGGTAATTGAATTCCTTTCATACTTCTACAATGCCATGTAAATTGCATGGTACTATGGTGGAGATATTACATACAAGAAACTTACCTTTGTCGTAACACCATAAGATATCTCAAAGAAACTAAAAAATCTGAAAGACAAATCTTTAAATCCCTTTAAATAGTTCTTCCAAGATCTCTTTCCTAGGCTGCCTGGCTTTTTCCAAATAGATTGATTTTTATGAGAGAAATCCTACAGTCAAACTAGCTAGCAAGAGGAAGCAGTTTGAGAGCGCTTTGATGTAGTTTATTTGTTCTTGTTTTAGCAATAACACTATTTTCTACTACTCTGAAAGATTTACATTTGGCCTTTTCAGGACTGATATATTCATGCACTAGAACACAATAGCTGCACCAATAAGAGAATGTGGATAATTTTTGCTAAGAACAATATTGTAAGACAATTCCAAGCAATCATGCACTCACACTAAAAGCACAACTTTTATTACCTAATAGAATAATAAAGGATGGCTAACAATAGCTTAAGTCGGCACAACAATTGGCTAAGAAAATTTGAGCTCAGCCATTTTATAATTGTGAAGCATAAACCAGCATTAAAAACAAAAGAGAACATAACAATCAACATCATGTATCATTCTAATCTGCATAGAGCTAACCATTACAAAAGAGACAGTCTAGGAAACCTAATATTGCATGAATAAAGTTAGAAGATAAATATGCTATTCTCCATGATTACAAATATAAATAAGAACATCCACAATACTGCCTCAAGGATATGGCCAATAGTCCAATCCTGCATGCTTTAGTTTTTTATCATCAATTGGGAAACCTAGTGGATGTCCATCACGATTTCAAGAAGTAGCATCACAACTCAAAAAATTTATGATGTAACAGAACAAATGTTTTACCTATAACTTGGTAGATTTGCATAACATATCAGGAAAGATTGCATCTATAATCATCATAAACATGGAGAAACATGCAATCAAAGTAAAAAATGTAAGTCTTTAAGCTTGAAATCACCTCAACAAGATGCAGACCAACTACTGAAGCTGCACATGTTCTGACAATAGTGCCAGTATTTCCAGGAATCTGTCAAGGCTAACGTCAGAAGCTACAAATGCCTTTCCTCACCCTCAAAACCTGACCCTCCAAACAATTAAGAAGAAAATAATAATAATTCTTATTTGAAACATTCACAACAACCTGTAGACATTTTTATATATGAAGATAAAACTCAAAAAACCACTGCTTGCAAATTCACACAAAAAGTAAGTTGTCTTAAAAATTAAAGATCAAACTTCAGATCACTACAAATTTCAAAATCATTTTGAATGGGGACTCAGCTTCTCCAACCTATTGAAAAAAATGAGACAAGGATAAGTGGCATCTAGTGTCACACAACAAGAATTGAGAAAGCAATAACTTGCTAATAAAATACTCTCTAACAGCTATTGCAGCAGGATAATGTTAAACTGCAAATTTATTTCTAAAGAGACTATGGAATAAGAAAATAAATCAGCATGTATTTGCATGTCTTTATCTCCATCGGCCATTCAGTTGGACTATGTTACACTATTAACATAGTCTCTTTTTAAGATTAGCATCATATACAGTGAACATGTCAACAAGATTCAGACACTGTTGTCTCCAACAATATGATTCAAGTATACCATGAGATCACATTCCACACTCACTTTAAAATCTGCAGGAAAAATC
>JAGRRI010045250.1:0-11366 GCA_018584345.1 Thuja plicata
CACATCACCAAATTGGTCAACCGTTCACTGATAATGAGTTGTAATCTCATAACCAGCCGTTCTAAGCTTCCACATCACCAAATCGGTCAACCGTTCACTGATAATGAGTTGTAATCTCATAACCAGCCGTTCTGAGCTTCCACATCATCGAATCGGTCAACCGTTCGCTGATAATGAGTTGTAATATGATAACAAGCTATTTTGAACTTCCACATCACTAAATTGGTCAATTGTTCACTGATAATGAGTTATAATCTCATAACAAGCCATTCTGAGGTTGGACATCGCCAAATATGTCAATCGTTCATTGATAATGAGTTGTAATCTCATAACAAGCTGTTTTGAGGCTCCACATTGCTGAATCGGTCAGCCATTCGCTTATAATGAGTTGTAACCTCATAACAAGCCATTTTGAGCTTCCACATTGCCGAATCGATCAATCATTCGCTGATAATGAGTTGTAATCTCATAACAAGCCATTCTGAGGTTCCACATCATCGAATTGGTCAACCGTACATTGATAATGAGCTACAATCTCATAACAAGCCATTCTGAGGTTCCACATTGCCCAATCAGTCAACCGTTCATTGATAATGAGTTGTAATCTCATAACAAGCTATTCTGAGCTTACACATCGCCGAATCGGTCAACCGTACATTGATAATGAGCTGTAATCACATAACAAGCTTTTCTAAGGTTCCACATCATCGAATCGGTCAACCGTTCATTGATAATGAGCTACAATCTCATAATAAGTCATTCTGCGGTTCCACATCACCGAATCAGTCAATCATTCACTGATAATGAGTGTTAATCTTATAAAAAGCTATTCTGAGCTTCCACATCATTGAATCGATCAACCGTTCACTGATAATGAGTTGTAATCTCATAACAAGCCGTTCTGAGGTTCCACATCACCGAATCGGTCAACCATTCGCTAATAATGAGTTGTAATCTCATAACAAGCCATTCTAAGGTTCCACATCACCGAATCGGTCAACCATTCACTGATAATGAGCTATAATCTCATAACAAGCTGTTCTAAGGTTCCACATTACCGAATCGGTCAATCATTCACTGATAATGAGTTGTAATATCATAACAAGCCGTTCTGAGGTTCCACATCATTGAATTGGTCAACCGTTCATTAATAATAAGTTGTAATCTCATAACAAGCCATTCTGACCTTCCACATCAACGAATCGGTCAATCATTCGCTGATAATGAGCTGTAATCTCATAATAAGCTATTCTAAGCTTCCACATTACTGAATCGGTCAATCGTTCACCGATAATGAGCTGTAATCTCATAACAAGCTACTCTGAGGTTCCACATCACCGAATCAGTCAATCGTTTGCTGATAATGAGTGGTAATCTGATAACAAGCCATTCTGAGGTTCCACATCACCAAATCCATCAATTGTTAACTGAAAATGAGCTGTAATCTCATAACAAGCCGTTCTGAGGTTCCACATCGCTGAATCATTCAACCGTTCGTTGATAATGAGCTACAATCTCATAACAAGCCATTTTGAGGTTCCACATCACCGAATCGGTCAACTGTTCATTGATAATGAGTTGTAATCTCATAAAAACCTGTTCTAAGCTTCCACATAACTAAATCGGTCAACAGTACATTGATAACGAGCTGTAATCTCATAACAAGCCATTCTAAGGTTCCACATCACCTAATCGGTCAACCGTTCACTGATAATGAGTTATAATCTCATAACAAGCTATTCTAAGCTTCCACATCACCGAATCGGTCAATTGTTCACTGATAATAAGTTACAATCTCATAATAAGCCATTCTGAGGTTCCACATCGCCGAATCGGTCAACCGTTCACTGATAATGAGTTGTAATCTCATAACAAGCTATTGTAAGGTTCCACATTACCGAATCAGTAAACCATTCACTGATAATGAGCTATAATCTCATAACAAGCTATTTTGCGCTTCCACACTGCCGAATCGGTTAATCGTTTGCTGGTAATGACTTGTAATCTCATAACAAGCCATTTTGAGGTTCCACGTCACCGAATCGGTCAACCGTTCGCTGATAATGAGTCGTATCCTCATAACAAGTCATTCTAAGCTTCCACATCATCGAATTGGTTAATCATTCACTGATAATGAGCTGTAATCTCATAACAAGTTGTTTTGAGCTTCCACATTCCCGAATCGGTCAATCGTTTGCTGATAATGAGCTGTAATCTCATAACAAGCCGTTCTGAGGTTTCACATCATCAAATCGGTCAATCATTTTCTGATAATGAGTTATAATCTTATAACAAGCCATTCTGAGCTTCCACATCACTGAATCGGTAAAAATAATTCGCTGATAATGAGTTGTAATCTCATAACAAGCCATTCTGAGGTTCCACATCATCGAATCGGTCAACCATTCACTGATAATGAGTTGTAATCTCATAACAAGTTATTCTGAGGTTCCACATCGCCAAATCGGTCAATCATTCGCTGATAATGAGTTGTAATCTCATAACAAGCCATTCTAAAGTTCCACATCACCGAATCGGTCAACCGTTCGCTGATAATAAGTTGTAATCTCATAATAAGCCATTCTGAGGTTCCACATCACCGAATTGGTCAACTGTTCACTCATAATGAGTTGTAATCCCATAACAAGCCGTTCTGAGCTTCCACATTGCCAAATCAGTCAATCATTCGCTGATAATGAGCTGTAATCTCATAACAAGCTATTCTAAGCTTAAACATCGCCGAATCACTCAATCATTGCTAATAATGAGCTGTAATCTCATAACAAGCCGTTCTGAGATTCCACCTCACCGAATCGGTCAACCGTTCGCTGATAATGAGTTTTAATCTCATAACAAGCTATTCTAAGCTTCCACATCACTGAATCGGTCAATCGTTCACTAATAATGAGTTGTAATCTCATAACAAGCCATTCTAAGGTTCCACATCACCGAATTGGTCAACCATTCACTGATAATGAGTTGTAATCTTATAACAAGTTGTTCTGAGGTTCCACATTGCTGAATCGGTCAATCATTCGCTGATAATGAGTTGTAATCTCATAACAAGCCATTCAAAGGTTCCACATCACTGAATTGGTCAACCATTAACTGATAATGAGTTGTAATCTCATAACAAGCTATTCTGAGGTTCCACATCGCCGAATCGGTCAACCGTTCACTGATAATGAGCTGTAATCTCATAACAAGCTGTTCTGAGCTTCCACCTCACAGAATCAGTGAACCGTTGGCTGATAATGAGTTGTAATCTCATAACAAGCTATTCTGAGGTTTGACATCACTGAATCAGTCAACCGTACATTGATAATGAGCTATAATCTCATAACAAGCCATTCTGAGGTTCCACATAATCAAATCAGTCAACCGTTCACTGATAATGAGTTGTAATCTCATAACAAGCCGTTCTGAGGTTCTACATCACTAAATCGGTCAACCGTTCGCTAATAATGAGCTATAATCTCATAACAAGCTGTTATGAGATTCCACATCACTGAATCGGTCAATCATTCACTGATAATGAGTTGTAATCTCATAACAAGCCATTCTAAGGTTCCACATCGCTGAATCGATCAACCATACATTGGTAATGAGTTGTAATCTCATAACAAACTATTCTGAGCTTCCACACCGCTGAATCGATCAATCATTCACTAATAATGAGCTATAATCTCATAACAAGTTGTTCTAATCTTCCACATCGTTGAATCGATCAACCGTTCACTGATAATGAGATGTAATCTCATAACAAGCCATTATGAGCTTCCACATCACCGAATCGGTCAACCGTTCACTGATAATGAGTTGTAATCTCATAACCAGCCATTCTAAGCTTCCACATCATCAAATCGGTCAACCGTTCACTGATAATGAGTTGTAATCTGATAATAAGCTGTTTTGAGCTTCCACATCGCTGAATCGGTCAATTGTTCACTGATAATGAGTTGTAATCTCATAACAAGCCATTCATAGGTTCCACATCACTGTATCGGTCAATCATTCACTGATAATGAGTTGTAATCTCATAACAAACTATTTTGAGGTTCCACATCGCCGAATCAGTCAATCGTTCGCTGATAATGAGCTATAATCTCATAACAAGTCATTTTGAGCTTCCACATTGTTGAATCAGTCAATCGTTCACTGATAATGAGTTGTAATCTCATAACAAGCCATTCTGAGGTTCCACATTGCCGAATCGGTCAACCGTACACTGATAATGAGCTGTAATCTCATAACAAGCCATTCTGAGGTTCCACATCACCGAATCGGTCAACCATTCATTGATAATGACCTACAATCTCATAACAAGCCATTCTGAGGTTCCACATCGCTGAATCGGTCAACCGTTCATTGATAATGAGTTGTAATCTCATAACTAGCTATTCTAAGCTTCCACATCACCAAATTGGTCAACTTTACATTGATACTGAGCTATAATCTCATAACAAGCTGTTCTAAGGTTCCACATCACCGAATCCATCAACCGTTCATTGATAATGAGCTACAATCTCATAACAAGTCATTCAGAGGTTCCACATCACTGAATCGATCAACCATTCATTGATAATGAGTTGTAATCTCATAACAAGCCATTCTGAGGTTCCACATCACTAAATTGGTCAATTTTTTGCTGATAATGAGTTGTAATCTCCTAATAAGCCATTCTGAGGTTCCACATCACTGAATCAGTCAACCATTTGCTAATAATGAGCTATAATCTCATAACAAGCTATTTTGAGCTTCCACATCACCGAATCAGTCAACTGTTCACTGATAATGAGTTGTAATCTCATAACAACCAATTCTAAGCTTCCACATCACCAAATCGGTCAACCGTTCACTGATAATGAGTTGTAATCTCATAACCAGCCATTCTAAGCTTCCACATCACCAAATCGGTCAACCGTTCACTGATAATGAGTTGTAATCTCATAACCAGCCGTTCTGAGCTTCCACATCATCAAATCGGTCAACCATTCGCTGATAATGAGTTGTAATATGATAACAAGCTATTTTGAACTTCCACATCACTAAATTGGTCAATTGTTCACTGATAATGAGTTGTAATCTCATAACAAGCCATTCTGAGGTTCGACATCGCCAAATATTTTAATCGTTCATTGATAATGAGTTGTAATCTCATAACAAGCTATTTTGAGGCTCCACATCGCCGAATCGGTCAACCATTCGCTTATAATGAGTTGTAACCTCATAACAAGCCATTTTGAGCTTCCACATTGCCAAATCGATCAATCATTCACTGATAATGAGTTGTAATCTCATAACAAGCCATTCTGAGGTTCCACATCGCTGAATTGGTCAACCGTACATTGATAATGAGCGACAATCTCATAACAAGCCATTCTAAGGTTCCACATTGCCCAATCGGTCAACCATTCATTGATAATGAGTTATAATCTCATAACAAGCTATTCTGAGCTTACATATCGCTAAATCGGTCAACCGTATATTGATAATGAGCTGTAATCACATAACAAGCTTTTTTAAGGTTCCACATCACCGAATCTGTCAACCGTTCATTGATAATGAGCTGCTATCTCATAATAAGTCATTATGAGGTTCCACATCGCCGAATCAGTCAATCGTTCACTGATAATGAGTGTTAATCTTATAACAAGCTGTTCTGAGCTTCCACATCGCTGAATCGATCAACCGTTCACTGATAATGAGTTGTAATCTCATAACAAGCCATTCTGAGGTTCCACATCACCGAATCGGTCAACCATTCACTGATAATGAGTTGTAATCTCATAACAAGCCATTCTGAGGTTCCACATCACCGAATCGGTCAACCATTCACTGATAATGAGCTATAATCTCATAACAAGTTGTTCTAAGGTTCCACATTGCTGAATCGGTCAATCGTTCACTGATAATGAGTTGTAATCTCATAACAAGCCGTTCTGAGGTTCCACATCGTCGAATTGGTCAACCGTTCCTTGATAATAAGTTGTAATCTCATAACAAGCCATTCTGACCTTCCACATTGCAAAATCAGTCAATCATTTGCTGATAATGAGCTGTAATCTCATAATAAGCTATTCTAAGCTTCCACATTGCTGAATCAGTCAATCGTTCACTAATAATGAGCTGTAATCTCATAACAAGCCTTTCTAAGGTTCCACATCATCGAATCAATCAACCATTCACTGATAATGAGTTTTAATTTCATAATAAGCCGTTCTGAGCTTCCATATCGCCAAATCGATCAATCGTTCACTGATAATGAGTTGTAATCTCATAACAAGCCGTTCTGAGGTTTCGCATCACTGAATCAGTCAACTGTACATTGATAATGAGTTGTAATCTCATAACAACCCATTCTAAGCTTCCACATCGCTAAATCGGTCAACCATTTGCTGATAATGAGTTTTAATCTCATAACAAGCCATTCTAAGCTTCCACATCACTGAATTGGTCAACCGTTCACTGATAATGAGTTGTAATCTCATCACAAGCTATTCTAAGCTTTCACATCGCCGAATTGGTCAATCGTTCACTGATAATAAGCTGTAATCTCATAACAATCTATTCTAAGGTTCCACATTGCTGAATCGGTCAACCATTCGTTGATAATGAGTTGTAATCTCATAACAAGCCATTCTGAGCTTCCACATCACCAAATCAGTCAATCGTTCACTGATAATGAGTTGTAATCTCATAACAAGCCATTCTAAGGTTCCACATCATCGAATCGGTCAACCGTTCACTGATAATGAGCTGTAATCTCATAACAAGCTATTCTAAGGTTCTACATCACCAAATCGATCAATCATTTGCTGATAATGAGTTGTAATCTCATAACAAGCCATTCTAAGGTTCCACATTACCGAATCAGTCAACCATTCGTTGACAATGAGTTGTAATCTCATAACAAGCCATTCTGAGGTTCCACATCGCCGAATCGGTCAACTGTTCGCTGATAATGAGCTGTAATCTCATAACAAGCTATTCTAAGCTTCCACATTGCCGAATCGGTCAATCATTCACTGATAATGAGTTTTAATCTCATAACAAGCTATTCTGAGGTTCCACATCACTGAATCGATCAATCGTACATTGATAATGAGCTATAATCTCATAACAAGCCATTCTAAGGTTCCACATCACCAAATCGGTCAACCGTTCACTGATAATGAGTTGTAATCTCATAACAAGCCATTCTGAGGTTCCACATTGCCGAAATGATCAACCATACGATGATAATAAGCTATAATCTTATAACAAGCTATTCTGAGCTTCCACATTGCTGAATTGATCAATCATTCACTGATAATGAGTTGTAATCTCATAACAAGCCGTTCTAAGGTTCCACATCACTGAATCGGTCAATCATTCGCTGATAATGAGTTGTAATCTCATAACAAGCTATTCTGAGCTTCCACATCACCAAATCAGTCAATGGTTCACTGATAATGAGTTATAATCTCATAACAAGCCATTCTAAGGTTCCACATCGCCGAATCAGTCAACCGTACATTGATAATGAGCTGTAATCTCATAACAAGCCATTCTAAGGTTCCACATTGTCGAATTGGTCAACCGTTCACTGATAATGAGTTGTAATCTCATAACAAGCTATTGTAAGGTTCCAAATCGCCAAATCGGTCAACCGTTCACTGATAATGAGCTATAATCTCATAACAAGCTGTTCTGAGCTTCCACATCATCGAATCGCTCAATCATTTGCTGATAATGAGTTGTAATCTCATAACAAGTCATTCTAAGGTTCCACATCGCCGAATCAGTCAACCGTACATTGATAATGAGCTGTAATCTCATAACAAGCCATTCTGAGCTTCCACATCACCGAATCAATCAACAGTTCACTGATAATGAGTTGTAATGTCATAACAAGCTATTCTGAGCTTCCACATCGCCGAATCGGTCAATCATTCAGTGATAATGATCTGCAATCTCATAACAAGCCATTATGAGGTTCCACATCACTGAATCGGTCAACCGTTCACTGATAATGAGTTGTAATCTCATAATAATCTATTTTGAGCTTCCACATCACTAAATCGGGCAATCATTCACTCATAATGAGTTGTAATCACATAATAAGCCATTCTGAGGTTCCACATCATTGAATCGGTCAACCGTTCACTGATAATGAGCTACAATCTCATAGCAAGCTTTTCTGAGGTTCCACATCACCAAATCGGTCAATCATTTGCTGATAATGAGTTGTAATCTCATAACAAGCCATTCTGAAGTTCCACATCACCAAATCAGTCAACTGTTTGTTGATAATGAGTTGTAATCTCATAGCAAGCCATTCTGAGGTTCCATATTATCAAATCGGTCAACCGTTCATTGATAATGAGCTGTAATCTCATAACAAGCCATTCTGAGGTTCCACATCACAAAATCGGTCAACCGTTCACTAATAATAATTTGTAATCTCATAACAAGCCATTTGGAGGTTCCACATCACTGAATCGGTCAACCGTATATTGATAATGAGCTGTAATCTCATAACAAGTTATTCTGAGATTTCACGTCATTGTATCGGTCAATCATTCGCTGATAATGAGTTGTAATCTCATAACAATCCATTTTGAGGTTCCACATTGCTGAATCGGTCAACCATTTGTTGATAATGAGTTGTAATCTCATAAAAAGCCATTCTGAGCTTCCACATCACCAAATTGGTCAATCATTCTGTGATAATGACTTGTAATCTCATAACAAGCCATTCTAAGGTTCCACATCACCGAATCGGTCAACCGTTCATTAATAATGAGCTGTAATCTCATAAAAAGTTGTTCTGAGGTTCCACATCGCCGAATCGGTCAATCGTTCCCTGATAATGAGTTTTAATCTCATAACAAGCCGTTCTGAGGTTCCACATCACCGAATCGGTCAACCATTCGCTGATAATGAGTTGTAATCTCATAACAAGCCATTCTGAGGTTTCACATCGCCGAATCGGTCAGTCGTTCACTAATAATGAGCTGTAATGTCATAACAAGCTATTCTAAGTTTCCACATTGCCGAATCGGTCAATCATTTGCTGATAATGAGTTTTAATCTCATAACAAGCTGTTATGAGGTTCCACATCACTAAATCGGTCAACCATACATTGATAATGAGCTATAATATCACAACAAGCCATTCTGAGGTTCCACATCACCAAATCGGTCAACCCTTCACTGATAATGAGTTTTAATCTCATAACAAGCCATTCTGAGGTTCCACATTGCCGAATCGGTCAACCATACGATGATAATGAGCTGTAATCTCATAACAAGCTGTTCTGAGCTTCCACATCACCGAATCAATCAATCATTCACTGATAATGAGTTGTAATCTCATAACAAGCCATTCTGAGGTTCCACATCGCTGAATTGGTCAACTGTTCACTCATAATGAGTTGTAATCTCATAACAAGCTATTCTGAGCTTCCACATCGCCGAATCAGTCAATGGTTCACTGATAATGAGTTGTAATCTCATAACAAGCTGTTCTAAGGTTTCACATCGCTGAATCGGTCAACCGTACATTAATAATGAGCTGTAATCTCATAACAATCCATTCTAAGGTTGCACATCACCAAATTGGTCAACCGTTTGCTGATAATGAGTTGTAATCTCATAACAAGCTATTTTGAGGTTCCACATCGCCGAATCGGTCAACCGTTCGCTGATAATGAGCTGTAATCTCATTACAAGTTGTTCTGAGCTTCCACATCGTCGAATCGGTCAATCATTTACTGATAATGAATTGTAGTCTCATAACAAGTCATTCTAAGGTTCCACATCGCCAAATTGGTCAACCGTACATTGATAATGAGCTGTAATCTCATAACAAGCCATTCTGAGCTTCCACATCGCCGAATCGGTCAACCGTTCATTGATAATGAGTAGTTATCTCATAACAAGTGGTTCTAAGCTTCCACATCACCGAATCGGTCAATCACTCACTGATAATGAGCTGTAATCTCATAAAAAGCCATTTTGAGGTTCCACATCACTGAATCGGTCAACTATTTGCTGATAATGAGTTGTAATCTCATAACAAGCCATTTTGAGCTTCCACATCAATGAATCAGGCAATCGTTCACTAATAATGAGTTGTTATCTCATAATAAGTCATTCTGAGGTTCCACATCACTGAATCGGTCAACCGTTCACTGATAATGAGCTGTAATCTCATAACAAGCTATTCTAAGGTTCCACATCGCCGAATCAATCAATCGTTTGCTGATAATGAGTTGTAATCTCATAACAAGCCATTCTGAGGTTCCACATCACCAAATCGGTCAACCATTCACTGATAATGAGTTGTAATCTCATAACAAGCTGTTCTAAGGTTCCATATTGCCGAGTCGGTCAACCGTTCGCTGATAATGAGCTATAATCTCATAACAAGCCATTCTGAGGTTCCACATCGCCGAATCAGTCAATCGTACATTGATAATGAGCTGTAATCTCATAATAAGCTGTTCTGAGATTCCACATCGCTGAATCGGTCAACCATTCGATGATAATGAGCTGTAATCTCATAACAAGCTGTTCTTAGCTTCCACATTGCCGAATTGGTCAACTGTTCGCTGATAATAAGTTGTAATCTCATAACAAGCCATTCTGAGCTTCCACATCATCGAATCAGTCAACCGTTCGCTGATAATGAGTTGTAATCTCATAACAAGCCATTCTGAGCTTCCACATCGCCGAATCGGTCAACTGTTCACTGATAATGAGTTGTAATCTCATAACAAGCTATTCTAAGTGTACGCCTCTCTCTCCGGTTTCCCACAACTTTCCAAAGGCAGGGGTTAGTAGCCAAGGTTCACAAGTGAATGCAAATCAAGTACGTAATAACTACTAAACGAATAACAGATACATAAGCAATAAAATGTACAAACAATAAAAAGGAAGACAAACGAATGCAAACCCTTCGATGCTTGAAGCTTCTATTGTGTCTCTCTACTCCTTCCGAAACACTGTTCTTGATGCTCAGTATTGGCTGGGCAGCGTCTATGACTTGAGAAGCGTCGAGAATTTGATAATTGCAAAGTGTGTGTGATCGCAAGATAACTTGAATGTTGACAGAGTAATGGCGCCTGTAAGCTTGAAATCCTGGATCCTTCAAATGGTTATGAAGGGATTATTATATAGGAATTGCTGATGAAATGAGTGGTTGAGATCAATCCCAGAGATGGGGAGATGAACGGTTGTGATCAAAAGGAATAGGAGAGATCCACAATAAACTCCACCTCTTTATTTGGTTAAGAGGAGATGGAGTTTGGTTAACTGAGGAGCTAATTATGAGTTACCTTTTTGAACTGAAGAGGTGGGTGAAGTTACCCATGTGAACT
>JAGRRI010045276.1:0-10715 GCA_018584345.1 Thuja plicata
CCATTTGAAATTTGTGTTATTCCACTCTGCAATGAGCTTTCTATAAATAGCCTAACCCCAGCTTTACGGATTCCAAAATCATTCAAGTTGACCAATTCTGCAATCTATGCTATTCAATGCAACATCCCATTTGATCTGTCTTGCATGTGTGAGGTGAATTGATCCATGTGATTTACATGTGATCAATGATCTTTAGTAATCCTTTTTAATTGTATCCCTGTACAAAGACTTCCACGCGTCCCTACGGTATCATGGTGAGGGGAATTTTGATTATTCACTTACCTTGATTTTGTGTGGGTGTACGGAGCCATGAGATACTAAAATGGCAATAAATTTCAGCTGCTATCAAGTGGTTTGTCTTCATTAATCATCATTCAGAGTTCATCATTCTCTGTAATGAGCTTGATTGTATTGATTTCTAAAATCATAAGCCTATCACACCCCAAATTCACCAACATGTTTGGCACTTTGTTACCTTCTCAAAGTGTATGGTAAAAGTTCACTTCTTGCATTATGTCTAGCAGATTCCAAATTTGTTTAAGTATATAGGTGAGTTGCCAAGAAGTTGATTGTCTTTTCACACAAGCATTAATTATGACTGAGGAGTCACCTTCTTTATGCATTCGCTCAAATCCTCCCTTCTTAGCAAGAACTAAGCCCAAAAGTAAGGTGTACACTTCAGCAAGATTATTTGTTCATGTAGGTAAGGATGAAGCTGTCAGCGCCAGAAAATCCCCTTGTGAGTTTTGAATGCAAGCCCCCAAACCCGAGTTGCCCAGATTTCCTCAGGACACCCCATCAAAATTTAATTTTAATATACCTGATGGGGGCAGTATCCATTTAACCTCCGATCTGTCAATTTTTATTGTGTTCTTCTTTGATATTTCACATCCAAATGGAATGAAGAGTCATTTCCAACAACACAAAATAATACTATCCCATTGAGTAACAGTTGGATTAAAATTTCATTTTCTCAGTGTAGCATTGACAACTTCTGAGATTGCTTTATCAATGCCATCAAGTACTACTTCAATCAGAGAGGAGACCTTCCTGAAGATATGTTTATTTCTTTCCCACCAGATGGCCCATACTACTGAAGAAGGTGTACATTTCCAAATGCTTCTAAAGAGTGACTTTGATTATAGGTCTAGCCAAGATTGGAAGAGGTCCCAAATGTTGTTTGGAAGGGGAGTACAAAAATTTAGTTTACTTAAAACAAACATCCAATAATTATATGCAAATGGACATGTCATAAATGAATGATCCACTATTTCATTGGGACCATCATACAAAAAGCACTTAAATGGAGGTGTTATTCTGAATTTATCTAGCCTATCCCTTGTCAGGACTCTATGCTTAATTGCAAGCCAGGAAAAATAGCCCGATTTTCATAAAACAATGTGGTTCCAACAAAAGGAGTAAGCCTGTGAGGGAGTCTTGTCTAATCCTATTTGCTGAAGGAGTCTATATCCCTCTTTGATTGAATAGTTACCATCTATTGCTGGAGCCCAGATTAGTTTATCCTCACATGTAGAGAGATACACATTTCTTATGGATAGAATGTTTCTAAGTGTTTCTTTATCCCTTTCACTTGGGGCTAATTCCTCTGGGTCCTTCCAAATGACCTTTCATGAAAATATGGTCACTGTTGAAATGTAGTAAATTAGGTAAATACCCCAATTTTGTTCTGTGGCCTATTTGACATCAGCAATATTTGAGATTGTGCACAAAGGAGGTTTCCCACTCCACAAGTCTCTCCAGAACTTTACACTACATCCATTATTGACTTCCCAAGTGACATACTTCACAACAATTTTTCTTGATGAGGACATGAAGTCCCAAATGGCTAATCCTTTAGGAGTATCCTAAATTGATATAATTTGTGAGGGATCATTATTGCCCAGATATTTCTGTTGCATAATTTGACATCATTTTTTCTATGGTTTTGAGTACATTTTCCAAATTAGTTTTCCACCAAAGGCCTCATTTGTTTTTTCTAGGTCGTGCACCCTTACTCCTCCTACTACAGATATATGTGACATATCTAGTAAAGATATAAGAGGTATTTTCTTCTCTTGATTCATATTTGCAGTACATAAAATTTTTCTAATTAGGGTTTGTATCTTTTGAAGAATGAACGATGGAGCTTTAAGGACTGCTAAATAGTAATTTGGGATGGCTGATAAAATTGACTTGATAAGTAGGATTTTGCCTTACAATTATAACCATCTGGATTTCCATGCCAAAGTTCTGCCCTTTATGCATTACAAGACCAACAACCAATAGCTTATTTTATTAGATCTCATAAAGAAGGGGATTCCAAGGTACATGGATGGAAAGAAGTCCTCTGTGAATCCAAGAATTTGAACAATTCTGTTTGAGATTACTTTGTTGGTGTTAAAAAAGTAGATCTTGGATTTTTGTGCATTAATAATTTGTCCTGACACTTTGGAATATAATTGAAGGGTATGTTTTATTTTCCTAGCCTCATGTACATTTGAAGCTCCAAACAGAAGAGTATCTTCAACAAACAATGAGTGTGTGATGGAGATATTACTGCCACCAATATGTGCCCCATACCATAATCCTGCCAAATTCTTTTTCTTAATAATTCTACTAAAGGCCTCAGCCATGATGATAAAGAGCACTGGGGAAATGGGATCTTTGTGTCTTACTCCTTGTGTAGAAAAAAATCCTGAAGGTTTTCCATTAATGATTATGGAGAACCATGCTCCCAAGATGCAAGCACTGATCCATTTACACCAGCCCTTGGAGAAGCCCATTTTTTGCAATACTTGGAATAAAAAGGCCCAACAAACTCTGTCATAGGCTTTCATCATATCCAATTTGATAACAAAATTGGAAGAGTGCTTCATGTTGATGGAATGGAGAACCTCATGTGTCACCAAAGCTCCCTCCATAGTTTCTCATCCCGACACGAATTCATGTTGTTCAGATTAAATAATGCTTGGGATAAGGTGCTGTGACCTCAAATAAATAGCCTTCATAATGATCTTATAAGTTATGTTGCAGAGGGATATTGGTCAAAAATTTGCAAATGTCTTTGGATCTTTGATTTCTGGGATGATAGAAATATTGGTAGTATTGAAGTACTTGAGCATACACTTATGTTTCCTGGATTCTTCCACTACTGCTAGTAAGTCCCAACAAATGATTTCCCAGCAACATTGAAAGAAAAGAGCTGTGAACCTGTCCAGACCAGGTGCTTTATCCAGAGGAAATGAGAAAACAACTTTGTGGAGCTCTTGGATAGTAAAGGGGGCCATAATCATGTCATTCTCAAGTGGGGACACCACTAAGGGGATATCATATAGAATCTCATTCAGTTGTTCTTCCAAAGGGGAAGGGGTTGTAGCTGGAGCTAACAGATTTTTGAAGAAATTAACTCCTTCTTCTCGGATACCTTGAGCATTTGTGATAACATTTCCTGAAATCACCCTTGTTATTTCAAATATATTCTTTTCTGCTCTTTTTTTTGTAGCTAAGGCATGCAAGAATTTTGTATTTTTATCACCTTCACGCAACCATAATTCCTTGGATTTTTGCCTCTAGTATTCCTCTTCTCTTTTGCATAACTCATTCCATCCATGTTGGAGATCTTTTTGTTTGTGGTAGGAGTCATTATTCATACCATTTTGGATAATATGACTATAAATAATAGATAGTTGTTGTTTAACTTCCTCTTTTTGATGAAATATATTCTTGAAGACATGCTCATTCCACCATTTTATATTTTGCTTTACATGTTTCAACTTCATTGCAAGCTGATGCATTTTAGATCCCTTAAAAAATGGGGAGCTTATCCACCATTGATTAAAGAGGGGGAGAAAATGTGGATGTCAGAGCCACATTCTTTCAAACTTGAAAGAGGATTGATGACTCTTATCAGCTTTGCCTAATTTTTTGATGACAAGTGAAATAGGAAAGTGATCAGATCCAAGTAATGCCAAGATTTCTGACTGAATGTGAACATTATGTAGTTTCCACTCTTGTGATAGTAAGAACCTGTCCAACCTAACAAAAATATGTGCAAACCCTAATCTCTTGTTTGTCCATGTGAAAGAACCTTGGGTGGGATGAATATCCATAAGATTGTTATTGTCAACAAAATAGGAGAAGTCCTGAATAGTTTTGATAGGTTGAATAATGCCCCCTATTTTCTCTGATTGGTCAAGAATTGCTTTAAAATATACACCAAGGATGACATTCTATGTATCTTGGCTCTGAATTATCGTAGTGAGAGCTTCCCATAATCTCATTTTATCATGTGTTGGAGTAGGACCATAGACATTTATTAAAATAATTTTTGTATCAAACTTTGACATCTCAAGGAGCTACCAATTATGGTCCTGCTGAATAAGTTGACCTTGAATCTTTTGAGGGTTCCAAAGAACTGCCAGTCCTCTTGAGGCTCCCAAACCTTGGAAGTGTGAGGAAACCCAGCTAGGGCATTTAGCTATTGTTTTTTCATATTTGTCTTGAGAAATGTTTGTTGCCTGTATCATGATGATGTCCGCTTTCATAGAGTCAATGGTTGTTTTGATCCTACATATTTTTTTAGAGGCATTGATGCATCTAACATTCCATGAGTTGATCTTCATTTCTGACAAGGACAACCTCATGTTTTCCTTGTCACATGTTTGGTAACAACAAAGTTGTCATCTAAGGTAGACTAGATGCCTACAAAAATTTCCATTTTTGTCTTCATGTCTTTTGTTTGACCTCTTTTATTAGGGGTTTTTGGTGTTTGAAGGAATTTTGAAGGTGATTGTTCAATTGAAAGAGTCTTCTTATGATTAAAGATTGTCACTTGATCATTGACCTCTGTGCTCTAACTGCCCTTGTTCTAGATGGAGTTGTCCAACTCAACTTGTGAAATCATCCTATCCTTTTGTAAATTATCTGTCATAACCTGAGCCTATTGGATGATGAAATTTTCAACCCCCAAACCTATTTCAACAGATCCTTCCAAAAACAAAAATTTTGTATTATTATGCTCTTCAGTCACAGTCACTAAGTGTTCTAGAAAATATGAATTATTAATCTGCTCCTGAGACTGAGATGCATCCATTAGATCATTTGTATTGTCCTTCCTATCTGGTACTGAAACCCATGGAATGGTTGGGTCGTGACACAATTGGAGCCCTAATTGCAATGATGAAAATTTATTAATTTCATCTTATTCCTCTATAGTTACTCTGGCTGCCCCTATTTTTTCAAAGATCAAGTTGGACACTAGTTCTGCGATGAATTGATCCATCTGTTGTTTAATCTTGTGATTTGGCTCCAAGATTATAGATTTTAACCTCTAAGGTTGGTCTTGAGCGTGAAGGGAATTCATATTCAAGAGGTTACGATTGTCATAGTTATCAGTTAGAGGTAGCAACAGTGTGTTAGAACTGAGATAAATGGTGGACAAGAAGCTCATAATCTGTCATAAAAAATAAGAGATTTTAACAACCATGATCATATCCTGATTAAGTATATCATGATTAGTGGCATCATTAGAATTATTAACTAGAGACAAATTTCCAAAGTTATTTTTGAGCTTAGAAGTTGTGAAATCTGAATTGTAATCAGAACATTACATTGTTCATCCTTGGTTTCCCAGTTGACATTGCATGGTGATATGACCAAGCTTGTACTAGAATTTAAGAATAGTGACTTCATCCTAAACAATAATATTTTTAACCCATGATCCTCATTTGGATCTAATAGTAAGTTTTCTAGGAACTTCTTTGTGCATATCTAAGAGAAGACATATTCTGATATCAAGGTACCAAATTTCTAGTGGAATAAGATCATGCCTAAGGAAGATGCCCAGCTTTTTTCCAAGGATTTCAATGATTTCCATATCTCTGTACTCCAATGGTAAATGGGGGAAGGAGATCCAAAATGGATAAAAATGGAAGCCCTGTGGATCAGTGATGAAATTGGGTACCCTGGGCATAGTAAATAATCCTGACCCTTTACAGAACCATCCTTTTTGCAAATGAACTACATCTCGATCCTCTTTTGACTTGAAAATGGCAATAAAATATTTCGATTCCATATCCAAGTAAAATATATCTTTAAGACCTAACTAGAAATTTGAAGCCCAACTTTTAATATCAGAAAAGAGAAGGGTGTTTTTCGTAAACTTACTAATGAGTGTTGAATGATATAGGAAGCCAATATACTGTTGCAAAAATTATTTTGGAAGAATGACAAGGGGTTGGTCTAGCACAACCTTGTTAGCCTCCTGATTATCCCTTTCTTTGGTGTTTTTCCTCTGCCAGACCTGAGCTAACTTTTTTGGAATGAAGGGGGCTCTAGTGGGTGTTTGTCTAAATGACCCAACCTTGGTATTCATGCATGCATGAATATCTCGATCATCCTCAAAAGTAGAATCCTTATCATTTTTGTCATTTCTGAGGTCCACATTTGATTACTTGCTAGAGCTCTCCAACATACTCATAGTTCTTGGTTTAGTGATATTTGGTGAGCCAGGAGGTGACTCCTCACAAATATCAAATATAGGTTGCTTCTAAAACTGTTTGCTAGAGCGTTGACCATACTGAGGGGGCTTTCCAGCCCTAAATTGTTTTTGGCCCTTGATCAGATGCATTTTTTTGAATTTTAGTGTTTCTCGCCTAAATCCAGTTTCAAATTTAGGTGCATCTCGCGGAATATGAACATATACCTAGCCAGGGCCTAATGGGAATGGCTTCTATTTTACAAGATGCAAGACACATCTTGCAGTCTGACAGATCTACTTGCAAATATCTTTGAACATGAAACCTAGGATTAACAAAGAAGGGTTTTCCAGGTTGTACCACTGCTTCCCACAAAAAATTGAATAATTTTCCTTTCCATCTCTATTGTAAAATGTATTTTTCTTAGAAAATGAACAAAGTCAGAATCCCAGATCTATTTGTGCATTGGTCATAGTTTGTACAATAGGGATGCCATTAAAGATTTTAGCAAAATCATTTTACAGATTGGGGAAATACCTTTGATCTCTACATTTTGCTCCTACTTCTACTCATGCTTGTACTCCTACTCCTGCCCCTACCTTTTCTCATGCTCATGCTCATGCTTGTACTCCTACACCTACTCCTACCTCTGCTCCTACCCTTGCTCATGCTCATACTCCTGTACCTTCTCCTGCTCCTGTACATGCTCATGATCGTTCCATTGTTTCAGTGGAAAGCATTTGTGCTTCACGGGTTTTCAAGTTTTTGATACTTCTAGTATTCAGTAGGAATTTATTTTAACTATAGACACTTATGACACATGGTAATTATACTCTTATGGATCTAGATACAAAACTCACTCTAGTGTCAATGTTATTCTTCTTTCTCTCTCTAAGAAACCTATACCTTTATCATATCTTCTTAACTTTTCTTGTAATAAAAACATTGTGGAATATGAAGCCCTTATTGTTGGAATAAAAGTGGCTTTATCCATTTAGGTGAAACATATTAAAACCTTTGGAGATTCATAATTAATTGTGAAAAATATTAATGGGACATATCAAGATAAACATACTAAGTTACCTCAATATTGTGATTTAGCATTAAGTTTTCTATTTAAATTGTCCTGTTATTCTATTTCAAATCTACCACATAAGGATAATAGACATGTGGACTCTATGACAAGAACAACATCTCTTATCTCCTCATAAAATAATATTGAAATTTATCAATTCACCATACATAATCTTCTTGTTCAACATTTTTTTACACAAACCAATTTCTAGGAATTTGAGATTCGAATTCCCCTCTTGAAAGAATAGAAATCTTATTCCCAAGGTTCTTCATGGTCATGGTAAAACTACTTAGAAATATCAATTGAAGATAAATATGAATGTTTATAAGGAGGCCTTTTCTGGTACAACTATACTTCAGGCTTCAAAACAAATGTTAGCATTTTTTATATTTTCTTGATTTATCAATGTATCCAACTCCCTAACGATGAAAAGCTAACTTTAACTCCTACAATGATTTCCTATCTAAACCAATTTATCAAAATATCAAATGATTGAGTAATAATAAATGTAAGAAGATTTTCTAAAAATGAAATATAAAGTCACTACACCATCGTTGAATCATGTTTGCGATTTAAATGATGAAAAGATGGAAACCCACAGAACACAAATCATATAAGCTCACAATTCCATATTGAGTGAGTGCGATCTTTTGAAGAAAATTTTAACTAGATGAAAGATTCTCAAAAATCTATCAGATCATGAAGCCACTAGATGCATGCAAACACAAGATAGATTTATCTTTTAAAGAAATAGAATATATCTTCTCAATCATTCATCATAGCAAGATGAGATGATAACAGAAAACTCCAATTTAATTGATCACATATTGATGCACAATAAAATTAGTTGGCTCTTTGAAATAGATGAACAAGTATGCATGCATTCACAATTTCACATAGATAGAAGAAAATTAGCACCATGAATGAAGCACCAACAACATATATCTTTATTGCATAAAAAATCTGACCATTTTACATCATTCAATAGTGCTTATATGTGAATCAAACTAGAAACTAAGAAACTTGTAGCTAGTGTTTGAACTACACGAAAAACCATGAAAATAAAATTGTATATATTTTTCAACTCCAAAGAAATACTCCTAAGCCTTCCATAAACAATAGTGCATGGATTTATATCTATTTACAATTTAATTACATGTGAAATAAGGCACAAATTCACCCAAAAATGCATAAAAGATAACTCCAGTTTATCTTTTCTTCAACTGGAGTTCTTTTCTAAATATAGAATTCTTCTTGAATCCATCACTAGAGATCCTATTTATTTTTGCAACCGATTGATAAATCCAAGGTGATGAAAAATGACCCAAAATCCACATACAATCTGTCTGTAATCAAATTCTCCATGTAAAATATTGTTTTGATGAAACTAACTAGAAATTTTGAACCCCACACTCACTCTAAAAAAAAAGAGAAGCTGGAAAAAAATACTAAGTCCAAAAAATCTAACCCAGGAATTTAAGATTTTTGGACTCCAAAACTCCAAAAAATATGAACAATAAAATTTCTCTCTCCTAAAAACTAAAAATTGAAACCCCTAACTTGGCCACCCAACTAGTGGATCTGGCATAACCTCTAGATGAGCTACTATAAAAATTTTCACTATCCCATTTATCTCATCAAAATAGGGCAAATTCATTGATAAAAACTTCTTGTATTACGCCTTTCAAAAATTCTTTATTTGAGTGGAAAACTTTTGTATTTCTTTGATTTTCTCCACAACTTCACCTATTTCTTCCTAGCACCAAAATAATGCATGCAAGTCTTCCCCTATATTTACAGCCTCAATTTTCCCTTGTAGTTGTTGGAGAATTTTCTGGAGAGAATATATTTTACTCGCATGTTCATCTTAATAGATCTCTAGTTTTAGATATTCCCAGAACTTATCTCTTTTCTCTATACATAAATCTGCCTCTATTTGCATCTTGTCAACTAATTTCAAAACTCTAGAAAAAATTTTGGTATCCAATTATACTTATTTCAACCAACCATCAAACTTATCTAATTCCTCAACTATGCTCATACACTAATTTTTATCATATAATCCTTCTTATCCCTCAACCAAGTTATTTAGCTTGACCTTATTATTAAAAATGTTTTTGTAGTTCCATAATACTACCTCTAGCTTCTTTGTAGTGAATGATTCAAAACTCACCTTTCATTTTGTACATGCTTTATAGAATGAAGGAGGAATGCTAGTTGATAAGTCCAGTGTTGCTCTCTTTTTAAGTGTGACCTGTAATAAAGCCTCTGGATTAGTAGGGTCAATGAGATCCACTATCTTATTTACAAACTCTTTCAAACCCCAGTTTTGTTCCCAGAGATCCTGTAGAGTGCTCTCATACTCTTCCATACATTTCAACAATTGCCTTAAACTAATAGTTTCAAATGCTTTACCCCCTTCCCTAGTTGGTACTCCCAAGCCTACCTCTTCCATGAAATAATTGTGGTGTAATATTTGTAATGTTCATCATGGGGGGAGGAACTTCCACCCGTGATTTCCATTTTCTTGAACTGTCTTGTGTTACATAAGACATCCTTTGAGAAAGCTGGCTAGATACCCATCTATGGAAGGCTTGACCAAGAGTCGGCATATCAATATCTTCTTCTTCTTCATTATATGTCCTTTTCCTTGGCTGAATTTCCTTCACCAACCAAGTGGGATTTATTGAATTTGTTAGTGGCTCATAAGGAAAAACTATGTTAGTAGGTGGTTTTTGTACTTCTTCTCTCTCTTCCTTCCTTACAACTTCTTTCTCTAATGCTTTCTTCATCTCAGGATTAAGCAGGGTCTCCTTAGAGTCTTGAGGTTAATCCAATTTCTTTTCAATGATATTTTTTGTTGAGGCTCTTCATTCTTTGGAGTCTCTTTAATATCTGGCCATGTATCTTTAGTATCCACTCCCTCCCACAAGGATGCCATTTTTCATTTCTTATTTTTTTTCATTCTTATCCTGATAGGATCCTCTAAAGAAAATGGAATGGTGGAGTCAAAATTAGAGTTTCATTTTCAACATGTAATAAGTCATCACCCATAGTTTCCTCACTTGTTTGTTCTATTATAATTTTACCCTTCTTTTTCCTTGTTTCCTATGAACCTATAGTTTGTGCACCTGTATCTATTTCTACCTCTTTTTCCTATGAAG
>JAGRRI010045298.1:0-12349 GCA_018584345.1 Thuja plicata
CTTATTGGCTTGAAGGTCTAAAATGTAATTTGTTGAGTGTTGAACACTTCTGGATACCAAGTTGAATTCCATCACAGAAAGGCTAAAATATTTGATGTTGCTAGTGAACTGATTGGAAGTGGAGAACATACAAGAGGTAATTCGTTCTATCTAGATCTATCTGATGAGACATGTTTTTTTGCACAATATGATTATGTATAGTTATAGAATAAGAGGTTATGTCATGTGAACTTTGAAAATTAGGTAAACATTAGTAAGATGAAAAGAGTAAGAGTCTCACCAAGGTTGAAGAAGCATGATAATGTTATGTGTAAGCAATGTCAGTTGGGAAAAATCACAAAGTCTAGTTTTAAGAGAAAAACCTATACTCCAGATAATGTTTTGGAATTGGTTCATACTGACCTTTATGGACCTATTGGTGTGAAAAGATACCGTGGTGATAAATATTTCATATTGTTTGTTGATGATTACTCTATAATGATCACTATGATGTTTCTCAAAGAAAAATCTGATTCTTTTCAGTTGTTTTAGTGGTATTTGGAAAAATTTGAAAAAGAGACAGGTACAAGCTTGAGATGTCTGATAGCTAACAAAGGAGGAGAGTTTATATCTAGTGAGTTCAACTTATTCTATAATGATAGAGGAACTAAAAGATAGATGTATGCTCCAAGAACTCCCCCATAGAGTGGCATAGCCAAGAGAAGGAATAGATCAATAATAGATTGTGTTAGAACACTGATGATAGAGAAGAATGTTGCACAAAAATATTGGAGAGAAGCTGTAAATACAACAGTCTATACCTTGAACCAAGTACAAGTCAAGAAAAGTACTAATATTACACCTTATGAGTTATGGTCTAGTTATGCACCTAATGTAAAATATTTTAAAGTCTTTGTAAGAAAATGTTTTTGATTGAGGTAAAAAGAGGTTTTGAAGGAGCCCCAAAACCCTGAACAAAGTGGTCACAAAAGATATTCAAAGTAGCCCTCAAAAATAGAACGGACCAAGACCTAGACGAGGGTTTTACAATAGGAACCCACAACCTAGATGAAACAATGCATTAAAAAACCATTATACAAACCCAAGCTAAAAAAAAATCCAAAATAGGATTTTCAAATAGCACACTTCTAAAGATTTAAATTTAAAAGCCCAAGCAGCCCAAACAAGAACTAAGATCTACCCTTACCTCCCTTCTTTTGGGAATGAAGAGTCATGTCAAATTGTAGAGAGGAATTTTTATGATGTTTACCATTAACTGGGGTCCACCCCTCCTCTACCAAAGAGGCCTTCTCTTGAGAATATTGAGAGGAAGGTCTCAAGAGAGAGGGAGAAGAAGAATTCAGGACAGAGCCAACACAGGGACCTACCTCCAGATGCAACGGAGAAACACCAAATCCAATTTTCTCTACAACAATAGAGAGACCAGCCAAAATAGGATTAGATGGAAGGATACTAGCAGAACCAATAGGAACAGAACCAACAAAATTACCTACAGACTGTCCAGCACCAAAGCTACCAACAGAAATGACAGAAGACCCAGCAATACCAGAACCAATAGGTGGAGCAGCAACAATAGAGGAATCATTGGGAACAATGAGACCAGCAAGACAAGTACTAGTAGAAGCTCCAAAAAATTGTACAGTAGATCTAGAAAGACCCAATCCAATAGGAATAGTACCGTTAGAAACATTTAAAATAGTACCAAAAATGCCAGTAGTCAGAACAACGTCAGAACTACCAGCAATAGTGTTAGTAGACCCCAAAGGGATAGTTCCTATAGGAGGAACCTCCTCAGGCCCAACATTCTTAGCAGGGTCAGTATTTTCCCTTACTATAAAGTGATCAGAAGAAACACCCTTCCACCAAGAAGCATACCTTTTGGTCTTCCTCTTCTGAAATCCGCATTGGGCCGCCAAGTGACCTATTTTAAAACATTTCCTACATATGAAAGGAAGTCTTCATTGTCCAAAGTTTGAATCCAGGAAGTGTTTGAGTACACAAGCTTAATATTTTCTGGCAACCCCTTAGAGATATCCATCTCTACCAGTAAACAAGCATAAGTTGAGTGCATAATAGCATATGACTCTTTATCCACCATCAGAAAATATCCAATAGCCTCACCCACCGCTTCAAATAGGGAATCAACCCAAAAATGAAGGGGAAGATAGGGGAATTTTACCCAAATCAAAATCTTGTTAAATATTTTGGAAGAGGGGGAAAAAAAGGAAACCAGGGTTTCATGACGAGCAAATAATGATTATCCCAAGAGAAAGAATTATTGCACATAATCAACTTTCTATCTTTAGCATTATCAAATTTTTCAATAAAAAAACCCTTTTCCATAGGGAAAATATGAACAGTACCATAAATAATAGGTTCCCAATGAGCGGCATCAATGTAAGTCAGCAAGACTCGGCTACAAACCCAAGAAGCGAGAAATCACACCACGAGAAGAAAATTTAGATGATGCAAACTCAATATCATCCACCACTTCTTCATCCAAGATGATCTGGATAGGGTTCGAGATAGGGATAGGTTTCTTACCCACACCACCACCAATCCCAACCCCATCAAATCGAGTTGTTAAGGCCCTAGTAGAAACCATACCAGTATAGGATAATGTCCCCTTAGGAACAAAAGCACCACCAGGAGGAATAGAACCAAATGTAGAACCCCTAGTACACCGAGAGATACTTGCAGACTGAAATCCAGTAGCTAGTGAATCCTCCAACACCCCATCAATAGCTACCAATGGCACACTAACAGACACTCTGACTGCCAGCAAAATCCTTCCCGCCGACTGCAAAACTATCGGCACATCCACCTGCAAAACCTCTAGCAACCCCTCAGAAGCTACCAAGGATGCACCAACATAAACACTAGCATCTGGTGAGATCCTTCCAGCTAACTACAAAACACCATCTGAAGAAACCCTAGCTGACAAAATTCTAGCAAACACTCTAGCAGCTGACAAAACAACTGCCAACAAAATACCAACTGCTTGCGAAACCTCCAGTGTCCCCTTTGTAGCTACCCACAACGCTCTAGCAGAAACACCAGTGGTCGACGAGAACCTTCCAACTGACTGTAAAACTGCCAGAAAAGATCATGTTTCTTGTGAAACCTCCAACACTCCCTCAGTAGCTACCGAGGATGCACCAGCATAACCACCAGCAATTGGTGAGAACCTTCTAGCTGACTGCAAAACACCATCTAGGAAAACCCTATCTGACGACACTCCATCAGACACTCTGGCAGCTGGCAAAAATATTCCAAAAAAATACCAGCCACCTGCAAAACCTCTAGCACCCCCATAGCAGCTATCACTAGTACTCTCTCTAGTTATTACCTGTTGCCTGCATATTATTTCCAAAATTTTATGGAGTGAACCAAGGATGTAGCTTTGTAAGCAAATGTTATATACTGAAGGACAATATAAATGGAAAACTTGATTCCAAAAGTGATGAAGGCATATTTCTAGGTTATTCCACTAAGAGAAAAGCGTATACGTGTTTGAATTCTAACATAAACAAAGTTGTGTAAAGTGCAAATGTTAGAATCGATGAATATGTAGAAAATAATGAAGTTGAATGCAAGAAAGAACCTGAAGACTATAGATCTTTCATTTACATAAATGAAGGAGAGCCCAAAAATTTACCTGAACCAGAAAAAAATGCTACCGAACAACAGAATGGTGCTACCGAGAAACAACAAGAAAATGGCGAGACACAGAAAGAGGTTTCTGAGCATCAAGAGGCAACTGGCGAGGAATGTGAGGAAGAAGAAGAGATGCAAAATGAACTTGAAATGAATTTGAATAATGAAGCTGAGGAAGAAATGCAAGAGAAAAGGAGAACTAAGCGTAAACTAGAAAAATATGTAAGAAGACACCATAAACCAGATCAAATCATTGGAGAAAAAGATTCAGAGGTAATGAAAAGAAGAAAATTGAAAAATTAGACATGCTTATTATGTGAATTTAAGCCCAAATTTGTAAAAGATGCTTTGAATAATGAGGATGGGAAACAAGACATGAATGAAGAAATTGACCAAATTAAGAAGAACAAAACCCGGACACTAATACCTATACAAAAGGACAAGAATGTTATTGGAACCAAGTGGGTCTTTAGAAATAAGTTGAATAACATGGACAAGTCATAAGAAATAAGGCTAGACTGGTATGCAAAGGTTATGCACAAGAACAAGGCACTGACTATGGTGAGACATTTGCCCTAGTTGCTAGATTGGAAGGAGTTAGAACTTTACTAGCTTATGCAGCTTACATAGGATTCAAAATATATCAAATGGATGTCAAATCAACATTTCTGAATGGAATATTGGAAGAAGAGGTATACATTGAACAAACTGAAGGATTTTTTGATTCAAGTAAGAGGAATATGGTCTACAAGCTACATAAAGCGTTGTATGGATTGAAGCAAGCCCCCAGAGCATGGTATGAGAGATTGCACAATTAATTAGTCAAGATTGGATTTACAAGGACTAATGAAAATACTAATTTGTACTTAAATTCTAAAAAAGGTAAAGAGATATTGTTATCTAAAATATTTGTTGATGATATCATATTTGGAGGACAAGATGATTTATGCCAAACATTTTCAAATGAGATGCAAACTGAATTTGAGATGTCTATGTTTGGAGAGATCAAATTATTTGTTGGTCTGCAAGTATATTAGATGAAGAAAGGTATCTACATTAATCAATCTAAATACATCGAGGAGATACTAAAAACCTTTGGCATGGAGGACTCCAGACCTATAAGTGCATCTATGGCTACTGGACAAAAACTATCAAAGACTGATGAGACAATTGAAGTCAATCAAACACTATATAAATCAATGATTGGGAAGCTACAATATGTTGTCCACAGTAGACCAGATATTGCATTTGCAGTTGGGATTATTGAAATATTTTGTGCAAATCCTAAAGATAGTCACATGATGGAAGTGAAAAGGATATTGAGATACTTGAAGTGAAAAGAGGACTATGGATTATATTATAAGAAGAATGAGAAGTTTGAACTTAAATTTTATAAAGATGTTGATTAGGCATGTAATGTTGATGACAAAAAGAGTACCAATAGTGGTGCAATATTTTTAGGAAATAGATTAGTCTTTTGGACAAGCAAGAAACAAAACTGCATTTCTCAATCAACAACATAGGCTCAATATGTTGTAGTAGCAGTGAATTGTTCAAATATAGTGTGGATCAAGAAATTGTTGAAAGGAATGAAGGAAGAGATCACTGGACCAATTTTTATTTTCTATGATAAAACAAGTGCTATTAATATTTCAAAGAACCCCGTGATGCATAAAAAGACCAAGCATATTTCTATCAAGTATGATTACTTGAGAGAGCTGGTACAAGACAAAGCAGTAAGACTTGAATATGTAAATACAAAAGAATAGTTGGCAGATATATTAACTAAGGCATTACCTGAGGAATCTCACATGTATTTGAGAGGTAAATTAGGGGTGATTCCACTATCTGAGGCTAACTAGGATAACATTGAGTGATTGCGTCAAAAGTATTACATAGAATATCTAAAAAATTGATACAAAGGTAGTCACACTTTAGGAGTTGCCTAAAGTTGTGAAGAGTAACACAAAAGATGTTGACCAGTCATAAGAAAGATGACAAAGGGATCATAGAATTCAGAAAGGTGACACAAAGATATCTACATGATGGATAGGCATGTCTTTGGCATTATTGTCAAAGAGGGAGATATACTATGAGAGAAATATACTATGAGGGGGATATTTAGAGAAGACACAAAGAGAGATAAGCTATAGAGAGAAATCTATCAAAGAGGGAGATAATATTTGTATTGCAAAGAATCAGAATGAATCTAAGGACATTAATTAAAACTTGTTTACAGAACATCATTTGGATTTTTCGGTAACCTTGCATGTGTTGTTTGCATGTGTTTTTCATCAATGCCAAAGAGGGATATTGTTGGAAGCTACGATTGAAACAATTGTAATATTTACATTGATGTAAAACCTTAACTGGTAAGACAATTGCTATCTTGTAAAGTGCCATATCAATTAATTGATGACAAAGATTGGAAAAGAGGAGATAAAAAGAAGACTTGGTGAAATGGTTGAGTTATGTAAAACTACAATGGGTACTTGATGAGATTTCATGTTGGTAAGGTAATATGTTTTTTTTATATTTAACACTAAGTGAAGTTTGGATGACCACAAGTTTAGTCTTGACTGAGTAATAGAGCAGAAGATTAAGGAGCTTTTGTTTGTGCCGAGTGATGCAAGTGTCGACCGAGCATCAATACATGATGAGAAAATTCAATGTCGATCGAGCATCAGTATTTACCGAGCGTCAATAAATTACTGAGTTATCTAATGATGACTGAGAAGAAGAGCACAGTGATGACTGAGTGTCATCATTTTGATAGTTTGAGGAAGATTTGAGATCCCAGCTGACATAGTTGATTTCTTGGGATATGTGAAGTATATTTAAGATAAGGATGATTGTTGTGGAGAATTAAACAAGAATTTAATATATGTTTAACCATTTTTATATATGGATTCAAGAAGGATTTTTAGGATGTATCCTACAAGGTATATTAAAAATGAAATGTTGGAAGGATTCATTGGATCTAAACAAACCCTAAGATCTATGATGGTGATTAAGATAAAGAAGATCTAGCTACCTGATCAGAGAGGTACAAGATTGACCTAATTGTAGGTTATGTGTGTAGAGGTTAATTCAGTTGATTTTCAAATCTAAGAAGAAGGTTGAGAAGAAAAGTACAAGACTACACAGTGGTGATTGCTTGACAAATTTCCAAGCATATCTAAGTGATAGAAATGACAATGGAGGCTAGTTACTGAATTAGCATTTGAGTGAAAGTGGATCTATATTTGCAAAGTAAGTTGTATGTTTCAGATCACATTACTATTACTTTCTAACCATTGTATTAGTGAAAAATCCTTTTAAACAAGGTTGACCTAACATTCATATTGTAAATCCTTTAATCAAGGTGACATTATAATGGAATGGTCTAAGCCCTCTAACAAGACTCACTTTTAATAGGGTCACATTTAATAGTGTGTATTGTAACCTTTAAAAGGGTTGGCTCTTCATAGAGCCTACTTTAGAAGAGTGAAAAATTGGTATCATGTTATTGGTGACTTTTCCATATTGGGTTTCCATGTTAAATCCTAGTGTCATACTTGTGTGAATGTTATTTGATGTGTTATACTATTAAGAGTTTTATATTTTGCAAATTGATTTCACTAGGACAGTGAACTAAAATTTTATGTTACTGACTATATTATATAGAGACTGAGTGGATCTGAGTTGGTTAAAGTGTTTATAAGTTCAATTGGTACATCTAGACCAAGGATAAATGATTTACCCCCCTCTTAGTTATTCTGAATCATTCTAACAGAGGATTTGGGGTTGGAGATGGTCCTCCAAGAAAGTGATTCCCTTTAGTCCTTGTCTATGTAATAACCCTTCAGAACATTTATCCTCAGTGTCATGTGAGTATGAATCCTACAACTTTGCATATATATATTTGAAAACTTTGGGACCCAGTGAAGTTGAAAAAGTGGTTTGTATTTACCCTGAAATTGATTGCCCCTCCTCTTTCGCTTAGCTCTCTTTTTACCTTTTTTGTTACGAAACAAGCAGAATGATGATCAGGTTCTTGAAAATTTGGATACATTGAACCTTTGGATTGAAGGGGAATGATTTTAAAGAAGAAAGCCTAATTTGGGTCTACAAACCCGTTGGTATCCAAAAATGATGGATCACTTTTGGCCAACTGACAGGTATAATGGTGATGCACCACTTGATACCTCTGTAATTTTTGCTTAAACAAGGCAAGGCTGGTAGGCCTGATTTCACTTTGAACTATCAAATTTTCTATGTTGCACAAAGGTATACACAAACAACGCTCCTCCAAAGGTGGTGAATGATCCTTGGAGGAAAACAATGAATCTCCTGATAATTTTTATTTTAAAACTTAACTAAACTGATAATCACTAAGCTCCTAGTTGTTGGTTTTGAAATGAATGATTTAGTAATCTGAAAACTACAAAGCATGAACCAATATAATAATTTCCAAATAATGATTAGATCAGTGCCTTCTAAAAACTTGGGCTATAGAATCAAAAAATTCTCAATCCTACATACAACTGGAGATAGTTTTAAAAACTTACTTTTAATAAAGAAAGACTATCACTTCAAAGGCTTCCACTTGACTTATAATTTAAATCAATCTATATAGCTAATCTTATTGAATTTAACTCAAATTAAGATACCGATAAAAACAAGAGAAGATACACAGATCTTTCAATTGATATTTAAAATATATATATTAATTTTGAATTATGATACTCAGGGAATTCAACACAATGAAACACTCTATAAAATAGAATATCCGAAAGACTAATTGAAAACATATAACTTATAAACACAAATAAAAAGAAGAGCACTTATTTTTATTGATATTTGAAAAAATAGTACATTAAAGTTCATGTTGCAATTATGATCAAATTCTATTATACAATGTGTTTCTCCTTTTATGATTAAATTTTACACCACATATATATATGGTTGAATAGTTTTCATACCCCTTTAGTGTGAAAAGACATCATTTTTCATTAAAATCTAGAAAACACTTTTGAGGAAAAACTAATCAACTAACTAACTAATAACTACCTATCTTTCAGATTTGACTTTTGTAGAAAATCCAAATCAAATTGTACAAACTTAATATTTTTAATAAAGATAGGAAATTTTATTTCCAAACTGGGTCTTTTTAAGATTTTGAATATTTGATCATTTTCATTCTCTATTGACATCATCTTTACAGTAGGTCAAAATTCCAACATCTCTGAAACCTTCGCTTGCAGAATTTTGATTGTTCCTGTCATAGAGCTTCCTTCCCTAATCCCTCAAATTTTAATTGAAATGTAATATGTTGTTGTATCCCATTTCATGTAATTCATTTCATATCATCAATTATTGGGCATGGAGTTTAGGATGTAATTTTTTAGAGTTTTATCACTATAGAGGACTCTGAATTTTGCCAAAAATTTAGAGCTCCAACAGGCTCTTTCTAGGGACGTATGCTTCGTGTGAGCATAGCAAGATCCCAATTATCTCTAGAGAAGCAAGCCATTAGCCAACTATCCTCTTAATAAATATTTTTTTGAACTTAATTTGGTGGCCCCTGGCCCCCAAAATTACTATTATTCTTTTGCTCTGTCAAAGATCTGATTCTAATCATGAAATACTTTGAATCTCTTGAAAATGATATTATATCGTTCCTTTTCCTTATCAACAAGAATATTTGAAAATAAACAAGTTTCATATTATTCAATCCCAACATATGATCCTTTACTGTATTTGATGCATCATCCTAATGGACCATATTCATTGGTTTCACTTTATCAACACAATCAATGGCTTTTGATTTATGTTTTTCCTTTGAGATATAATCAGGTGCACTATGTTCTTTGCTGGATGGAGGATACCTATGCATATGATTAGTCATATAAATATCTAAACTAAATTTGCTTGCTTGGATATTTCCTTGCACACAATCTGCTCCATTTCCATTCTCCAGATATTGTTTCTCTTTACATAAAAGTTTTGAAGATAGCTCATATTCAAGAACTATCTTCTTATTAGGAATTTGATCAGATATGACACTCTGGTAATTTACAGAACTAATCTTCAACACATTTTCATCATTATGTGTGTTAGATTCTATCTCATTTTCACATGTCTGATATTACTTTTTCTCAGAGGATGAAATAATGCACATCTCATTTTCTGCATACACTTCCACATACGTATTCCAAGATTCATCATCCACAAAATGATTAGTAGGCCCACTATTTTTATCATGATGATGATGGAATTGATTGCATAGAAAATATTTTTCAACTGATGGATTCAAGGGCATAGACATATCTTCCTCTACTTCCTCTTCAAACAATGGATTCAGGAACATAGAGAACTCAAGTACATCTTCTTTTTCTTCCTCTTCAAATAATGAATTCGGAAACATAGAGAGCTTGGGTATATCTTCATGAGAGCTTTCATATAAAAATTATTCTTGTTTATATGTTGTGTGTTTTTCTATTTCATCTCCTCTCTTTGATTCTTGGAAGTTATCATCTCCTTCATCTAGTACTCCCTAAATATATACTGATCCATCAACTCGCTTATCATGGTGCATTGAGAAATAAAATTGACCACTCTTCTAAACATGTTTTTGATATTCCATGTCTAGTAAATATGAGATTTCTTCTATACTGAGAAGATCTTCTTCCTCATCATCATGGTCATTGATACATGTTTCCATGCAAATCAAACTACGTACAGATTCTTCTTCAATCTGATCCAAATTATTTTCCTCCATGTCATCACAAGTACTATTATGGTTGTCAAGAATGGATGCTTCTTTATCTTGTATATGACTAGTGCACTCATCTTCCTCACCAAGATAATAATCAAGCACAAGGCCTTGTTCAATCTAAGGATAAGCCTCTATTTTTATATCTTCCTTATCTTCTAATATATGTGCAAGGAAATTTACAGAAGGATCATGTGATGTGATTCCCAACTCACAGATTTTATTTATTAATTCCTTGTGTAGAGGCCTAATGTCTGAAGGTATCTCTCGAAGAATGCTCAACATTCTCATTAGCAAGTGTACAAAAGAATCCTCTTGAAATCTCTCCAAGCTCCAAAAGACATTAAGTGGAGACATTATAGGATCCTCTTCCATGCTTCAACTTTGGTTTTCATACTGTTCATAACACATGTTGTCTTCTTCACCACTGGCATCATGAAACATATCAAGAAACCATTTCTCAAACTATATCCATGATGAGATACATTGTGTGGGTAGTGATTCATATTATTTTTGTGCATAGTCCCTTAAAGTCCTGCTAAATAATCTCATCACCTGATATTCTGCATAGATCTCATAATCTTCTATAAATATATAAAATGCATACAAGTGTTGCATTGCCGATTCATCTCATTCTCCATGGAACCTTGGTAGTAGTTGGAAAAGTTTTGGTGATAACTTATTTGGGATGCACTAAAATCTCCTAAGATCCAATGGCCTAATGCCATCTGGAATAAATGGTCTTCTTTGAAATGGTTGAAACATCCTAAAACAAAATTGTATCCCTTTTCAAAGAAGAAAACTATCATCTCTTTTTGAGTCTTCTCCCTCAGTAGACTCACTAACTAAAAATTTTTATCGAATAGAGCCACCACCTCTTTCAAGGAAAATGTTGATTTTCTGGTCTTTTGGATTCTTCCTTCTAGTAGAGTGTACTTTCAAATAAAACTGGTATAACTATTGTTTGATCTACAAAATATGAAACTTTGGGTAACTTCACAATACTTATTTTGAGCAGCTCTCCCCAGTAGAGTTGCCAATTTGTTGGTGCCCAAAAATGATGGATCACTTTTGGCCAATTGATAGGTATAACTGTGATGCACTACTTGATACCTCTGCAGTTTTGGCTTAAACAAGCCAAGGCTAGAAGGCCTGATTTCACTTTGAACTATCAAATTTTATATGTCACACAACTGCATACACAAACAAAGCTCCTCACAAGGTGGTGAATGATCCTTGGAGGAAAACAATGAATCTCCCTATAATTTTTATTTTTAAACTTAACTAAACTGATAATCACTAACATCCTAGTTGTAAGGTTTTGAAATAAACAATTTAATAATCTACAAACTACAAACCATGAACCAATATAACAATTTATAAATAATGATTAGATCAGTGCCTTTTAAAAACTTTGGCTATAGAGTCAGAAAATTCTCAATCCGACGTACAATAGGAGACATTTTTAGAAGATTACTTTTAATAAAGAAAGACTATCACTTCAAAGGCTTCCACTTGACTTATAATTCAAATAAACCTATACAACTAATCTTATCAGAGTTAACTCAAATTAAGAGATCGATAAAAACAAGAGAAGATACATAGATTTTTCAATTGATATTTAAACTATATATATTAATTTTGAATTATGATGCTTAGGGAATTCAACACAATGAAACACTCTATAAAATAGAATATCCAAAAGACTAATTGAAAACATATAACTTATAACCACAAATAAAAAGAAGAGCACTTATCTTTATTGATATTTGAAAAACTAGTGCATTAAACTTCATGTTGCAATTGTGATCAAATTCTATTATACAATGTGTTTCTCCTTTTATGATTACATTTTACACTATATATATATATATATATATATATATATATATATATATGGGTGCCAGCAAGAAGTTGAGTCCACTTTTTGGGCAA
>JAGRRI010045315.1:0-14011 GCA_018584345.1 Thuja plicata
TAAAGTAGGGTTAAGGAATTCAACACCTTACATATTAATAATCAACCCCCTAATTTATAGTTTACAATCAATTCTTTTGATTTCTAAGTGTTTGGTGGTTGAGAAATAGTGTTCCCCTCCATTTTTATGCATTTCCATGACCCAGTTGGGCAGGCATGAGCATTTTTTTTTTCCATATTTTTGAATTTGATGTTTTTATCTAGTTATGTTACCATAATTTTTATGTGTGCCCATAACTTGAATTTTTTTTAATTTTTGGTAGTTTGGGCATGTTTTAGGAGTGGGTTTTTTATTTCATCAAATTTTGAGAAGTTTGAATTCTGAGTGTTTTTGGCGTTGCTTTGTTTTGTGTTTCAATGAGTTCTTTCATGTTGACTTGTTGGAATGTTTTAAATTATGTTGTGGGTAGCCTTTTATACAAGGAGTAGGATTGTGGAGTTGTAATGGGTAGAGGACATTCCTGATATTTTTGTATCCTAATCCGAAAGTGCTCCGTCAAGTTTAATGTGTGGATTTTTTCTTGTCAGTTTGCCAAAATTTTTGAGTGAATGGATATTTTGTGCATTGCGTGCCATCCTCATATTCTAATGAGATGACTTATGGATTCTATTGGAATCTATGCTCTTGTCAAGTGGCCAATTAAGCTATGTATCATTGTTGTTATCATTTCAGTTTCCACTCAGATGTGTTTTCCAGAGTGAGGTTTGTTATTCATTCTTATTTCTTTTCCCTTGTCTATCCCCTTGTATATTTTTATTCCATGGTTACATGGTGTTGGTTGTGTTCACCACATGTACATGAGCATGCTTATGTTTGACCTTGCAAGATCCAAACTCCTGGATATAGGCCAGTTGAGTGTTTTATCATTTGGGGGTTGGGTTCGGAAATTGCATTGCCTTTCGGCACTCATCATATGGCGAGAAAGGGTATATATGGGTAGAAATGTGAATTGGATTCTCACGGTTATCCCAGCTTGGAAGTGGCCAACAAGGTAACGTGTAGACGCTCTAATAAAGTGATAACCAAATAAACACATGGGTAATAAAACTTAATAAAAGGTATCAATTTCACCTATATGGTATGTGGCCTCCTGAGGGAGTAGAGTTATCATACCATATGTCACTTGGGAGTACCAAGGGCCATCACTTGGGAGTACCAAGGGTGGGGTTCAGTTTCTGATGGGATCTAATCTCATGTGCGAGATGGTATGATGACACGGTATGAGGCGTCCTGAGGGAGTTGAGTTATCATACCACATACCATTTGGGCTAGTATGAGCCAAGTGATTACACTCCACTGGAGTACCTACATAGTATCATTAGTTTGTTATGAGTAGTGACTTGGAATACTACATTTACATTCATGTTCATATGTGTACCTTGAGCCTTGCATTGGTTGGCATGTGTATAGCCTCTTGTGTGGTTGTGTGTTATGTGCCTGTAGTCAGGTCATTAACCCCATGAGCACAGTGGGGTGGGCCTATAGGTACCACATGGTTGGGTGGCATTGCAATCCTATACCACTGCTGGGGATTGGAGTACACAGTTGGTCTTCCTCCAGTTATAGGATTGGAGCTTACTTCTCATTTACTTCTTTAGGTTACTTTTATTTATTTATGCAATTACTTTATGCTCGTGTTTATGTACTTTATGTGTACTCTTCTTGTTATATATTTGACTACAGTAATATAATGTTATGGTGGTATATGATCTATATTCTTATCCCTTATTAAATGTTGTATTTATGATGATGTTGTATCAAGTGTCCATATCCTTGATAGAGGTGTATCTGGTACTCCCCGATGTGGAGATAGCTTGTATTTTATGTTGTACATTTGTGTCAGCAAGTCTATCTATTCTTTGGATTAAGGAGACCGTTCGTTGCAAGTTTTGGCATCAAAGATTACCTTATTTTGGATTGCACTCAATTAAAGTGGATGGTGAGAAATATTTGGATTTCCTAAGATTTTTTTAGGTCATTTATTTCGTATATCTCTTCAAGAACCTTCTGACACATTTTGAATGGAGTCATTCAGACTCTGGATGCAAAAGTTATGGCTTCCAAAACAAAGTCTAGGCGAAGTCCAGTTCATTGTCGAATGACAAATTATACTTTTTCATATGGGAAGGGGTGTATTATCATTTCATGGGGTGTTTTATCATTTCATACCTAGTCTTTTGTTGTTTTTAAATTTCTTTGTCTTATGAGAAAAGTGCTTTGGCGTACGATATTTTTCTACCTTTCTTCCCTGTTTTGTCATTTCACGAACAGAGGGCATTTCCGTCCTCAACCCGAGGATGTGAGATATTTTTCCGGATACCCTTTTTGATGTTATACCTTCCCAAATAGAAAAAATTTGAGTATCAAATGTTTCAAATGTTTTTGGTGTAATTGAATGTAATCCATGGACATCCTTGCACTTTAATTTGGTAAATAAACTTGTATGGTTTAACCATGGTAGGAATAGTACTTTGGGCTTAAAAAGAATCATTGTGGAATAACGTAGTAATTGGATGAACCTTGTATGTTAATCATGTAGTCAATAATGTATGTTGGTGTTGGTTCATGCTTGGGAATTCTTGGTGTTGTGTTAGACTTCCGCTTTGTGCTATGATTTGCATTATGTATTTACTTTTTTTTTTTTAAATGTTACCTTAGTTTTGGTTTTATCCTTGTTTCCAAGGATTATCAGGCGGGGATTTACAATAGGTCAAACCAGTTTCAACCTATACCTTTGGGGTTTAATTTTGGTGGGTTTTAGGCCTTATACAAGGTGTTTTTCATTTTCTCACCCATTGTAGTCAGTCTTTGTGAATTTGGACCCTGAAATCACTATAAAAAGAGGCCTCTTCCCTTAATTTTAGCATCCAAGATATACATCTAATTCAAGCAATCACATCCACTCTCAATAAAATCAAGAAATCTATTGTGCATTCAAGGATTTTAGGCAAGCATTCATTGAAGACATCCATCAAGCATTCAAGTTCATCCATCTTCATTTATTTCCTTTTGTAGATCTGGCTTCTTTCTCCATAGGAAGCAAAGGATTTGGCCATCAAGGGAAGAAATCTATATTTATATATTCAAGCCTTCATCTTCTTCTTCAAATATAACATTGAGGAAAATTACAAGCATCTACTACATGATTTTTTATCTTACATGATTTCCTTTTGGTTTTTGTGTTGATTCAAAGCTATTATATTAACATATTTGATCTCATACTAAGTACAATTGCATCTACATGGTATGATATATTTCCATTTTTAGTTTTAATCTATTCTACATGATAGCATTTCCTTTATTTCAATTCAAGGTTAATTCCTAAACAAGGGCTTAACCGAGGCAAGCCCCTCCCCCCAACAATTTCCCCTTCTCTCTTGTCTGTAGATACAGGTTTTGAAGTGCAAATAAAGCTTCAGATCTAAGAAGCTAATCAAAATAACTTTCTAGATCCACTTTTCCATTCTAGATTCTAACAGTATCATGTATAGGTCAAACCTTTGACCTATACCCAGGTATTCTGAGTGCATATCCTATTAGGGAGCCAGAAAGAAAATCAAAAGGCTTGCCTAGATCAACCTTTCTATTTATGATTTTGACTTCCTTGGCCATAGGTCAAACCACTTTTGAGTTCTTGCCAGAGTAGAATAGAGAGTTGAAGTTTTCAGGCATAGGTTGCATATTTCCAACTGTAAATCGAGTCTGAGACTCCAACAGAAGAAAAAAATCAACCTCCAAATACCCCCTTCTTCTTTCATTTTCAAGTGTACATGTTCCTACTTCTGTATTTTGCTTCTACTTTGATACATTAGATCATATATTTTATTACATCTTGATAGTAATTATATCTTCTCGAGTCATAATCATAATATCTTTATCCATCTCCTTTCTCATCTCACAAAGAATACCCTAAATCCACCTTCTAGTCAGATCTTGGATTTCTATCCCTTTATCCTTTTGGGGTTGTAGAAATTATATTTGGCCCAAGGATTGGATTTTGGGTCTTCTAATGTATGTGTAATTTTATAGTTATATCTCTTTTGTATATCTAGATCTACTATGTATGCATTGTGTTAGTCATTACATCTTTGTTACATTGTATGCCTCTAGATCTCTAGCTTCTATCTTTCCTTTGGTGTTTAGATTCCCTTTATATCAATTGAAATGTTTAGTATATTTGCATTGTGAAAAAAATTATTCTTAGATTGCATTGAATTTTGTCTAAAACAATAGAAAACACACAAATATTTCATTCATAGTTATTACATTTCTTTTTCAATCAATTTTTTTTTCATTTTCTTCTTCAATTTCAATTTTTCTTCAAGATCTTGAGGATGAATTATTTCTTCCTATCATTGATTCCCATAATTTTCACCCTCCCAAAATTGATCCAAACCCTAAGGACATTGTGATTACCACCATTCCTTGTAAATATCTCCCTCTTACCAAAGAGGCCTTCAATAACAATGATGATCTTTCTTATACAATGTATCTTCCTTATAAGGATCATTTGGTACAAGAGGATGATGACATCACTATTTCTCCTCATAATAAACTACTTCCTTTGAGTTTCATTGATATTCCTTCTATATATGAGGCCTTATGAGTTATGTATGTCCTTCTCCTAAACATATCTTAGAAGTAGAGGATGACATCTGTGAGGATATTTCTAAGGAATCCTTTGAGCTTAATGAATTTAATCAAGTCAATACTATTCAAGATACCGCTCAAAAAAAATTTGGAACAATTGTAAAAGGTGTTCATGCACTACTTATATTGATGACCTTTTCACAAATCCAACCATAGAACATAAGGATCCTAATAAAATTGACTCTATTCAATCTCCATTTCCTTCTTCAATTCTTTCTCTAATATAAATAAGTGGCCCATCAACTCTTCAAGTTGATGATTGCAAAACCTTAGATTTCATAGTAACATGCTATAGCAAGGACCATACCTTTTACTTTGAGCATCAAACAACTCTATCTAATGAATGTGTAGATATTGATTGGTCCTCTTTACATTTAAATCCACTACCACCTAAAGGAGCACCTTATCTTATTAACATATCAAACCTTCCTAATGAACAATGTTTTTAAAAAGAAGCCTAATGTATCCCGCCTTGTCATTTGCCTAATCAATCTATACATTCTCTGGTGGAAATGAGTTGAGTAACTAAGAGGGAGGGGTGAATCAGTTACCACAAAAACAAATCCAAATCCCTTAGATGTCTTAAACAAACTTATTACTCTACTTGGTTAATAAAATATATTTTGTTGTTAATTGGTTAACAAATCAATCTTAAGATATTAAATGTGATTAACCTTTAGTGACTAAGTGCAAATACATAAGGAAAATAACATGTACACAGATGACACCAAGATTTAACATGGAAACCCAAATTGGGAAAACCACCAATTCCAACTAGTTTATTTTTTTCACTCTTCTGAAGTGAGCCCAGTTAGGAGCCAACCTTGTTAAAGGTTACAAAACACACTGTTAGGTGTGACCCTGTTAGAGGATGTAATCACCCTGCTAGGAGTGGCCTTATTAGAGGTCTTCAAACACTTCAATGTAGATATTCCACCTTGTGAAAGGATTTATGAAAGGTTATTATATCTACTTTGTCAAGAGATTTTGGATCACTACTATAATTGTTAGAGAGTAACAATGAGTTGACCTGATTGAAGAAGCAACTGACTTTGCAGATTCAGATCTCTGTATTGGCTTTAACTAGATCCTCACTGATCAAATATTATTTTGTACCTCAGTCTAGATATCTTGTCCTTAATCAGAATTCCATCTTACTTCGTCTTCATTCTTCATATAAAAACTCTTACACTTTCTCATATTCAATCCAAAATTGACCTTGTATATATATGATAGGCCTTGTCAAGTCATCTTGAATACCCTTCCAAATAAATAATAAAACTTAAGTATGTCAGCTGCAATTAACCAATTAAACATAAAGTGTAAACTATTGTTAGTTGGCTGACACTAAATGCATAACTCCGTTGAAATTGTAATCCTTCGATGCCCAAGCGTTACTCGGCTGAAACTGAACTTATTGTATTGCCCAAGAGAGCTTGGCATACACTAACTGTGCTCGGTTAGGTTTTTATATTTGTGTTACACCACTACATTTGTGTAACATCAATGACAATACACAATTGAATAATTGTCTTCAACAATGTCCCTCTTTGGAATTGATGGCAACACAACATGTCATTATACAAAGAATTTTAGAGAAACAAAAACAAGAATAAAATTTATAATGTCCTTATCTTCATTCTGATTCTCATCTAGAAAACTCCCTCTGTCTTCACAATCACTAAAATACAGATTTCTCCCTCTTACATCAATCTCTATTTCTAATAAAAATTTTCCCTTTGACATACTAATTTCTTTGGCATGAAATCAATAATCTCTACCTCTTTGACATCCAATTCCAAAGAGTCCATCCAATGAATTTGTAATGTACCTGATGTATTGATTCATATGCAATAAGCCCTGACAATCTGCATGGACTTGTTAGATCTTCATTATAGCTCATTTTATGGATCACTAATATGTGCTTTAGTGAGCCTTGGTTAGGGGAATCACCCCTAGCTTTCCTCTAAGATACAAGAATGCATCCTTAGGTAAAGGTTTTGTGAATATTTCTATAATTTTTTCTTTAGTATTTACATATTCCAACCTTACTTCCTTGTCCTCAACCAATTCTCTCAAGAAATGATACTTTATTGCAATATGCTTGGTCTTAGTATGCATCACAGGGTTCTTTGAAATGTTAATAGCACTAGTGTTGTTATAGTAGATAGTAACTAGTTCTTTGATTTCCTCCATACCTGACAACAACTATTTGAACCATATGATATTTGAACAATTCACTACTGCAGCAACATACTCTGCCTCTTCTGTAGAATGAGAGATGCAATTTTGTTTCTTGCTAGTCCAAGAGACTAACCTCTTTCCAAGAAAGAACACTCCACCATTGGTGCTCTTTCTATCATCAACACTTCCTGCTCAATCAGCATTAGTAAAATTCTTCAAATCAAAGTTTCCTCCTTTCTTATACCATAATCCATAATCTTCACTGCCCTTAAGATATCTCAGAATCCTTTTGGTACCCATAAAATTATTCTCTCTAGGATTAGTTGAAAACCTTGCAACAATACTAACTGTTAATGCAATATCAGGCCTAGTGTGAATAACATATTGAAGTTTACCAATCATGGATTTGTAGGTAGTCTGATTTACCTCCTTTGAGTCATCATCCTTAGACAAATTATGTCCAGTAGACATAGATGTCCCAACTGGTCTAGAATCTTTCATTACAAATTTATTTAGTATCTCTTTGATGTATTTAGACTGAGTAATGTAGATACCATCCTTCATCTGATGAACTTGTAAACCAACAAAGAATTTGATTTCACTAAACATAGACATCTCAAATTCCTTACTCATTACTTTAGAGAATTATTTTCATAAATCATCATGTCCAATGAATAGTATATCATCAACAGATACCTCTGCTAATAGTATCTTGTTCTGAGGTCCTTCTTTGATGTACAAGCTACTATTGTCATTAGTTCTCTAAACTCCAATACTTACTAGGTAACCATGAAGTCTTTCATAGAAAGCTCTAGGAGCTTGCTTCAATCCACACAAATATTTGTGCAATTTTCAAACCATATTCCTTTTGTTTGGATCAAAAAAACCTCCAAGTTGCTCAAGATAGACTTCATCTTCCAGAATTCCATTCAAGAATGAATATTTTACATCCATTTTGTATACCTTTAATCCTTTATGTGTTGCATATGCCAGAAGATTTTTGACTCCTTCAAGTCTTTCAATAGGAGCAAAGGTTTCTCCATAATCAATACCCTCTTATTGAGCATATCCTTTACACACTAATTTTTCCTTATTTCTAGAAACTTCACCTTTTTCATTCAACTTGTTTCTAAAAACCCACTTAGTACCAATCACATTCTTATCTTTTGGTCTAGGCACAAGAGTCCAGGTCTTGTTCTTTTCTATCTACTCAATCTCTTCACTCATGGCTTTAATCCAACTTTCATCAATCAAAGCATCTTTAATGGATCTAGGTTCAAATTTACTAAGAAAACATGTACCTTTAAGTTTTTTCCTTGTCATTATACCTTCTATCTGATCTTCATTTATTTTCTCAGGTGCATGATGCCTTCTGACATATTTGGCAAGTACAAGCTCCTTCTTCTTTGATTTTGGGCTTGCTCCACTTGGTTCACCATGCTCAAACATTATGTTATGCTCTTCTAACTCAGACTCTATTTCCTCTTTCTAAGACTCGGTTTCCTCTATCTGAGACTCAGTTTCCTCTGTCTGAGACTCAGTTTCCTCTATCTAAGACTTAGTTTCCTCTGTCTATGATTTGGTTACCTCTATTAGCATCTCGGGTTGCACAAGTTGTAACAAATTTTGTGCTGATGAATTCATTGGTTAGCATGGTTGTTTTCCAATCACCGTTTCTTGTGTCTTATTCATAGTATCATGTTCATAATACACAAAGTTCTTGTAGTCCTTAGGCTCTTTACTACTATGTTCTTCACTTCTCTCTGCAAACTCATCAATCTTTACATGTACACTTTCTATGACTTTATGAGTAGAAAGATTCAAACATTTATATGCTTTTCTTTTATAGGAGTAGCCTATGAATATGCCTTCATCACCTTTTACATCAAATTTTCCATTTGCTGCTTCCTTCAAGATGTAACATTTACTTCCAAATACTTTGAAATATCAAACATTGGGTTTATAGACATACCATAATTCAAAGGGTGTCTAATCAGTACCTTTCTTTAGTTGAACTTTGTTCAAGGCATGAACTGCAGTGTTGATAGATTCCTTCCAGTATTTGGTTGCAACATTCTTTTCAATCATCAAGGTTCTTGCACAATCCATTATAGATATGTTTCTTCTTTCTTCTATTCCATTTTGTTGTGGTGTACCAGGGGCAAATACTTGTCTCTTGATTCCTCTTTCATTATAGAAATCATTGAACTCATTAGAAATGAATTCACCTCCTCTATCAGATCTTAGGCACTTTAGTTTCTTTCCTATTTCCTTCTCAACTCTGAAAAGGTACCACTTAAACTTCTGAAAAGCCTCTGATTTTTCTTTGAGAAACATAACAGTCATCATTCTGGAATGATCATCAACAAATAGAATGAAATACTTCTCTCTAGTGTAACTTGTTGTTCCAATTGGTCCACATATATTAGTATGTACTAACTCCAAGACTTATTTAGTATTGTAATTATTGCTCTTGAAACTAGTTTTGCCCATCTTCCCAATTTGACATTGTTTGCATATTGCCAACTCAGGTTTCTTCAAAATAGGACTAACTCTTACTCTTCTATTCTTACTTATGTTGACCAGGTTATCAAAATTCACATGACACAATATTTTATGCCATAACCAACTTTCTTCTACTTGTGCAATAAAACATGAACTTTAAGTGAGATCAAGATAGAATAGATTACCTTTTGTTTGCTTGCCAGTTCCAACTAGGTTTCATTTACCATCCAGGAGCTTGGCCTTGCCATTCATGAATTCTACCTTGAAACCAATGTTATTCAGATGTACCACACTCTGTAGATTATGCCTTAGTCCTTCAAACCAATAAGCATTATCACATTTGATTCCTTCAGTTGGAGCAATACAACCTTTACCTTTCACATAGAAAGGCTCATTATTCCCAAATCTGACACTCCCACTATCATTGTGCTCATCATGTTCAAATTTTGTTTTATCACTAGTCATGTGGTGAGAACAACCACTATTAATTATCCAAGTGTCATTAACATGAGAGAAAAGTGCAGTCTTTTCATTTTCTTCGTTATCTGACTCATCCTTAATAGCAATATAAACCATTTCATCTTCATCTTCATCACTATCAGAATCTTTTGCAATATAATAATATTTCTTACCTTTGTCCTTATAGCTTTTGTAACTTTTGAAATCTTTCTTTCCTTTTTACTTGTTGAAATTTCTCTCATCTTTGTCTTCTTTATTTGGACAAGTAGCAGCAATGTGGCCAACCTCATCACATGAAAATAAAATCAATGGTATTCTTCCTTTGTACTTTCCTTTCCTTTGGCAGCTCTCTTTGCAAGTAGTGCTTCAATGATTTCTAGATCTTCATCATTAGATTTATCTTCACTATCATTGTCAATCTATTTTCCTCTTGAGTTTCTATCCATCTTACCAAGGCTTAGTTTGGCTTTGAATACAGACTCAAAATTGCTAGGATTAGGGGAGTAATTGTCAAAATTGTCCAACTCAAAAGTTGTTATCCTTCCAACCAATGCATCTAGATTTATATCATTACTGCACCTCATCTCTTGAATAGTTGAAACTCTAACTGCATAGATAGGAAGTAAAGTTCTTAATACCTTACTAACCACTATTTTTTCTTCAATATGTCCACCAGCAGCTCTGATGGAACTGACACTTTTCTTGATTCTGTCATTGTATTTTGTAATGTCTTCTCCTTCTTTCATTTTCATCTAATCAAACTGACCTCTAAGACTCTCTACTTTGGCTCTCTTTATATTGTCATCTCCTACATAGATATCATGCAGTTTCTTCCACATATCATAAGAGTAGGGCAGTTCTTGACTTCATAAAATTCTAAATAGCTGAGTGAAGAAGCTATATCAATCATCATTATGTTATGATTCTTCATGTCCACCATTTGATCCATAGACATAGGTCTACGTGGCTCCACATACTTGTGGTCCAATAATTGCAAACCAGTATCTCCAATAGTAGATAGATGTAGCCTAATCAGCTCTTTCCATGCAGTGAAGTTGTCTTTGTTAAGCTTGGGGATCTCCCTTCTATAATACATCTTTGATCTTTAGCTTAGGCCTTGAAACATTCCCTGAAAGAACCAAAAGGTCTAATACCAATTGTTGGAAATGAGTTGAGTAACTGAGAGGGGAGGGCTGAATGAGTTACCACAAAAAAAAATCCAAGTCCCTTAGATGTCTTAAACAAACTTATTACTCTACTCGGTTAATAAAAGATATTATGTTGTTACTCGGTTAACAAAGCAATCTTAAGATATTAAATGTGATTAACCTTTAGTGAATAAGTGCATAAACTTAAAGCATAAAGAAAATAACATGTACACCTATGACACCAATATTTAACGTGGAAACCCAATTTGGAAAAACCACCAATTGCAACTAGTTACTATTTTTCACTCTTTTGAAGTGAGCCCTGTTAGGAGCCAACCCTGTTAAAGGTTACAAATACATAGTTAGGTGTGACCCTGTTAGAGGATTTAATCACCCTGTTAGGAGTGGTCATGTTAGAGGTATTCAAACACTTGAATGTAGAAATGCCACCTTGTGAGAGGATTTATGAAAGATTGTTATGTCTACTCTGTCAAGAGATTTTGGATCACTGCTACAATTGTTAGAGAGTAACAATAAGTTGACATGATTGAAGAAGCAGTTGACTTTGTAGATTCAGATCTATGTACTGGATTTAACTGGATCCTCGTTGATCAAATATTCTTTTGCATCTCAGTCTATATATTCTATCCTTAATCAGAATTTCATCTTACTTCGCCTTCATTCTTTATATCAAAACTCTTACACTTTCTCATATTCAATCCATACTTGACCTTGTATATATATGATAGGCCTTGTCAAGTCATCTTGAATACCCTTCCAAATAAATAATAAAACTTAAGTCTGTCAACTTCAATTAACCAATTAAAAATAAAGTGTAAACTACTATTAGTCCACTAACACTAAATGCATAACTTGGTTGACACTGTAATCCTTCAATGCCCGACCGTTACTCGGCTAAAACTGAACTTACCATATTGCCTGAGAGAGATCAACATACACTGACTGTGCTCGGTTAGGTTTAGACATTTGTGTAACACCACTACATTTTTGTATACATTTGTGTAACATCAATGACAATACACAATTGAATAATTGTTTTCAACATTCTCCTCCTAATTTCTCCTTACAACAAGAGTCTATTTTGTTTGAGCTTACTAAGGCCAACTTAATTACTCTTCCTTTCAAAAACAAGTGTAAAAATAGAAAACATAAACCTGAAAATTCTTCCATTTATCTATTTTATCACATTCATGGTCATAAGACTAGTGAATGTTATGATTTGAAGTGTAAAATTCAAGAATTCATCGATTGTGGTATGAATAAAATGACTTGCAACTATGAATGGCACCTTTTTTCATGATCATTCTACCCAATATGTCTACATTCATATTATGTTGCTCCTCACTATATCACATTGTTATCCTATCCTTTGTGGGATCATCGTCATAATTTGTGAGCAACATAATAGTTGTTTTTCCTTGTCTCCTCACTTGGGGGGAAAGGGTGTTCTTTCTTGCATGCATTTGTTGTTTTACATAGGCATGTTCTCTTTTTCAGGAGATAGACGTCCCAAGTTGTAACCTTATGCTTTCTTGAAAACAATTGTCTATTATAAATATAAACCACTTTGGGAGCATAATGTGTCCTTCCTCTTTGTCTCTTTCTTCACCATGCCTCCAAAATCCCTTGTGGACTTGCATCTTTTATAGTGTATTTTTATTTCTTGCATGGATTTATTTTTTAACACAAGGTTATTTACATCCTGAGTTACAACCTTATGCTTTCTTGAAAGTGCATGTTTATTATACAACATTTATCACTTAGGTAATATATTGGCTTTTCTTTCTTTCTGCTTCTTTCAAGGATCATTTATCTCTGTGTTGTTCATCTCTTTTGTACTATTATGTCCTCCCATGTATGAACTTGTTGTTTAGGATTTGTTTATCCTTACAATATCTTCTTTACTTGGAATTTCATATCTTGTAGACTTCAATTCACCACTAAGTATATATAATGTGGCATCCTTCTCTTCCTTTCATCTCTATGGATTATCTATTATTTCACTATGGTACATTCTTTTTGGCATGAGATACTTTGTTTCACGCAAGATCCTAACATATTTTCTTAACAATCCTTTTCATGTCTCAAAAGGTGTATCTATCATCTAATAATAATTCATATCATCATTTCATTTCTATCCTTGATGACTTGCTTACTTTCTATGTGATGTCCTTTCTAGAATATATATGTTTGTTTTACATTATGAGCTCTCTCTATTGTGTCACTTATTTTTGTGTATCTTTTATAAAGGTACTTTCATTAAGAGTGTATTATATATATTTTAGCTTGCCTTCACACTTGGCGGGGGGGGGGGAGGTTTCTTGTACATTATTTCTCTCTTTTGTCTAAGGATATACTTTCCTTAGTACAATGGCATTTGTTTATTATGTAACATTATCTTTCTATAAGGAATTGTTGTTTTGATTGAGATTCTATCTTATGCAAGAGGTGTAAATTATTGGTCTTCACCTCTTCCTCATTTGTAAAACTATGTTCAATATAAACACATTCCCTTACTTTTTGTTTCAATTTTTTTCATCCTTCATAGAGAATCCCTATTTCACCTAGCAATAGGGGGCTAAATGCATGCATTCTTGTTCTCTTCCCCATCTTTTTCTTGAAGAAGTTATTTTTTTTCAAGCACTCATCTTGAAAATGGATGTCATCTAAACAAGATCTCTTCCTTTCAAGGGCCTCTTCTCACAAGTTTAATATCCTTTCATGATTATCTATTTTATTAGCTTCTAGGAGTTAACACTCTTAGCTAAGTTTATGGCATACATTGTTGTTTTATGGATATATCTTTTTTGTTGGAAGTAGGTATCATTGATTATCTTCCTTAGATGTCTACTATGTAGTCATCATAAGGATGGGATCATACATATGGCCTCCCTTGTATATTCTCTTGCACATTTTCCTTATGCATTTTTACATACAACCAATCCCCATGGATACTATGGATCTGTATCCATCCATGGGGTGCACATATACAAACCAATCTTCATGGCTATAATGGATATGTATACATCCATGAAGTGTACATA
>JAGRRI010045320.1:0-10874 GCA_018584345.1 Thuja plicata
ATTTCATGACATCATCAGACACCACCCTCTGTCAAATAAAACATGTAATTAAAAATGAGTATGCACAAGTGACAAGCATACATGTATGCATAAACAATCTAAAATAATTAATTACCTTCCCCTTGTCAATGCTAGATGCCTAAACCCCCTCACATTGCCCCCAGTGGCAACTGGTGAAACCTGCATCAGTATGTAATAAGATGATCATAAAAATTAGAAAATACATGTATATACTATTATAATAAAAGGAAACCAATGATTACATTAAAATGTATGTACCATGGAAGTGTCAAGGCCAAATGAAATGGCCGAAAGCATGGACCCCTCCACCTCTGCCATCTCTTCATCTATCATCAGCTGGACATAAATGGAACACATAAAAAAACATAAGTGGGCAATCATTATAAGAAAATTCTATTAAAAATACAAATGTTTAAAATTAAATATAATGTAACAAGTTAACTGTTTACTGTTACCATAACAGGATTTCATGGCTCTGTATGCCCCTGATGCACATCTCGATGGGGTGCTTCAGTTCCTGTAGTGTGTTGTGTAGTATCGTCCACCTCGAAGACATAGCTATATGCATCACTATCATTCAGGGGACCCAAGCACATATTCTTTCACATAATGCAATTATAGGGCACACAAACATGTGAGCTCATGGAGGATGTGGAAGGGCCAGAAGCATCAGCATGAGGAGGCAACAATGCCTCAATCTGCCTAATTAGTAGACCACTCAAGGTGTGAATGACTCGAATAGTCTGTGAGATGACCTCAATAATAATATCAGGATGCTACACTATAGGAGGTGGTAAAATTATGGGAGGGGAGACATATGTGTCATATTTCACCTGTTGTGCCCCTGGCCTTTCCTAAGGAGCACCTAAGTATACGCCCTAGTTCTGTTTCATGCTCTAATAATTTACCTTGTGGCCGAGCACAAATTCAGCATACAATTTTCTTATGAAATAGAATTGGACATCCAAATTTCTGTGGGGTGGTCTATCAAAAACCATCCACCAGCAGTCCCAAAATTTGTCACGTATTGCATTATTTGTGCACCATTTAATTGACAACTTGGTTTTTTTAGGTTCCACTTTTCAACCAATTTTGGGATCAACAAAAATGTTCTGATTAAGTAAAAACAAGTTTTACCAAGACCCAAAACCTTTAAATAGAGTTATACAAATATTCAATGAAAGTACAACAATAACTATGTTGAGGCACCAAAAAAAGATAGCCAACAAAAAAAGCCAGCAGAAATCCTAGCTAGTAACAGTCCCAAGATAAATAGAATAAATAGGGACAACACAAAAAAGGAAAGGGCCCAAGAAAAGACAGCTACATGCCATCAACCATATCCTGGGCCTGAATCACCATAACCTCCATCTGATTGATAGTGTTTGTGAGGTCACCTTTGTCCTTCTCTTTTTTGTCCCTTGGGCTCATCTTTTTGGTGCTTTCCCTAGTGCAGGTTCCCAGGCTAGACAACTCCTTAACAACAAGGCTATCCTTATCACCAGTATCCTGCTCTAGCTTCTCCATTAAATTCTTAGCCTGCCCAGTATAAGTTTTGAGACTCTTCATAAATTGGTCCCCAATCTTACGAACCTTGGCATTTAGGTTTTTGATCTGCCTCACACTGTCATCTTCCACAATTATGTCCTCCAAGTCCTTGAACTGCTTTTCCAGATTGGAGACTTTGTTCACCAATTCAGCCTGAGCTTCTGAATTCCCAACAACCTCTCTCATTTCCCCCAGACACTTAGCCACAAATTTTTCCCCAATACCAACACATTTTAAAATATTTAATTCCCCCCTGATACCCTCAATTTGATTCTTTAGGTCAACATTTTCCATTAACATTTTACTAATTAAACTAGAAAAATTAGTGATGTAAGCTTTACCATGGTTTAAATCTTCAGGCTCAAAAAATTTACCTATTTCTTCATTGTAACGGGAATCATCCTTCCCAATGTTCTTATTTTCAAGACCCTTCTTAGAGTCCTCCTTTTCCTTTTCTTCCTCCTTCTGCTCTTTATTCTCTGTACTCTTTGTAGGGTTCATATCATCCTTGCCCTCATCATTCTCCTTATCACCCTCCTCATCCCAGGAAAGCATAATTTTCCTCTTGGTAGGATTTTTCCCTTTATGGGTTTTGATATCTCCCCTCTTTCTTTTGTTAACCCCAATTTTGGTTTTAGTTCCCTTATTGTCATCATCTGTCTCCTTTTTAGTCTCTTTCTCCTCCGTAGGACTCATCTGCTTGGCCTTAGGGCTAATTTTACCCTTTTTCTTTTTTTTGTCACTTTCCTTAGAGCTGTTGTCCTTCGTATCCTTCTCAGTGTCTAAGATTTTGATGTGGGTTTTCTTCAGGATCTTCGAGGAAGAAGACCCTTTTTTTATTCCCTTCTTAGGGGTTTTGTACCCTTTTTTCTCCTCTTCATCATCCTCTGTTTCTTCTTCATACATACTCTCCTCCTCATCTCCTTCTGTATCTTCATCATCTTTTTGATTTCTTTTACCTAGAGGTCTCTCCACCTTGTTGGACTTCAGAACCTCATAAACTAACACCATAAGCCCCTGGTGTGAGGCATGGTCCTCCATAGGTTTCGCTGCATGCTAGTAATGGTGAAATCAAATGAGCTGAACAGGTATAAAGGCAAACTGACCCTTATATTGTGTCTGAAATGGTTAAGAAGCATGAAGTGGTGTCCATAGGCCCTTGTGAATCTACCATCCAAAGTGATGTAGCTGATGAGCACGAACATAACCTATCACCAAGGTCTGGAAATATGCATAGGGTCATGATAAGAGGTACCCACCTTCACCATCCTAGCCCTTTCCTTGTCATTGTCAAGAAAATTCTCCCACGCCTTGTCTGAGATGAGCCTATCTCTATAAAATTTAATCCCTTCCATCCCCATACCAGTTGCCTTTGTAATAACCTCCTCAATGACTTCCATATACTGGTTGCCGACCATGACCTTCCTATTTTTCCAGGTCTTTGAGAAGATTCTTGTGATAGTGGAGTTGCGCCTGTGAAGCCTCTCAAGGAAAATTGCCAAACCACCCTTCACCAAAATCTTCCGCACATCATCCCTCTCACACCATTCATCACAATTTGCAGGTTCCACACATTTATTATTGCCTCCCATGTCTTCTCTCTGGTTTTGATTTTCCTCTCTGTAGACGACTTAGCAAATGCTGTTTGAAATATCCCACCTATCTTTCATAAAAATAAATGCACCCAGAAAACATGCCGCTTCAAGCTAATAATTTCCACTAAGTACGTTCCCCTTAGCTGGTAATGATGACAAGTCACTTTCGCCATAAGCCAAAAATTAAAACTTACCATTTATGATCACTTTTTTTATTACTTTGGAGACGGTCATTATTAATCATTAACTATACTTGAGTTGGCATGTCAACATCACCTCCCCATTGAGTCATTGCCTCCAATTTACAAGCCATGTTGGCAGCCCAATCAGCCACCCCATTTGTTTCTTGGTAGTTATGTATCACCATACAATTATCAAATGAATCAATTAAGGCTTTAGCCTTTTTCATAATATTGTAAATTGACCAGGAGGCTGGGGTAAGAGAATTAAGGCAATTAACAATGTTGAGAGAGTCTCCTTCTATCCAAACTTTCCTGTAACCTTTTTCCTTAGCCATGATGAGACCATGAAGAGCCGCAGTGGCCTCAGCAAGGTGATTGGTCTAAAAACCTATAGGGACAACTTTTATCCCCTTATAGACCTCGTTCTCATCTCTAATAACAACCCCACAACCCGCTACCCCTAGGTTGCCTTTCGAGGCCCCATCAAAGTTCACTTTCATCCACCCCCTAGGTGGGTAGTCCCACCTAGCATCAGCTCTTGTAATATTGTTAACCTACTTCCTAAAATTCTGTTTAATCTTCCACTTTTGAAGAATGACAATATCCTCCTCCAAGATAGGATCCATAATTCTATCTTTTAACATTGCATTTTCTTTAATAGCTCTCTTTATCTTGTAAAAAACCTCCTTAATAGTAGTCTCTTTATTCCTAAAGACTCTTTTGTTCCTTTCTTTTCAGATTCTCCAACAAATGTAGGGGAGAGTAAAATGTCATATTTGACTAACAATATCATTTTTTGAATGATGAGTCCAGGATTGAAAAAGACCTTCTAATTTTTTAGGAAAAATCCAATGAAGATTAAAAAAACTAAGAAAGTTGTCCCATATCACCCTAACAAAGGGACAATGAATAATCATATGATGAACACTCTCTTTAGTCTGCTTGCAAAGGTAGCATCTATTCACAATAGTCATCTCTCTTCTCATAAGGTTGTTAATAGTGAGGACTTTATTTTGTAAAAGGATCTAGAAAAAAACATTAATCTTAGGAGTAAGATCCTTTATCTAGGCCTTAGCCCAAAAAGACTCAATCAGATCTTCAAACTCCATATCATACAAAGAAGAGGTAGAGAAAATACCACTCAAAGTTTACTTCTAGATAATCCTATCCTCTTCCTCAATCAGGGTGGTAGTTTCCAGAATTTGGTTAAGTTGTCCCAATAAGATGTCAATAACAGTCAAATCTTTGGAGTGATCTCCTTCCCAATAATCCTCCACTTTTCTACCAAATCTATCCTTGCAGAGGTTTTCAAAGTTCTGCCATCTGGGACAGTCTCTAAGGGGATCCTGTAAGATCCATTCATCTTCCCAGAAGAGAACATTCCTGCCATTTCCAACTTTCCATCTTATTCCTTTTCTAATGATATCCCTATTTTTCATAGCATTCCTCCAGATAAATGATCCTCCAGAAATTTTGTCATGATCAAGAAAAGAAATAAAGTTAAGGTGGTCCTTATGGTACTTGTTGTCCCAAATCAGAGTTCATTCCCCCTGGAATTGTAATATCTCTAGATTAATTTAGCCAAGAGATGATTATTGAGATTTTTTATTCTTTTGAGGCCAAGTCCCCCTTTAATAACAGGTCTGCTGACTTTTTCCAAGCTAGGAGGGATATCCTCTCCTTTTTCTCTATACCTGTCCATAAGAAAGTTTTCTGAAATTTTTCAATAGCATCCCCAATTTTTTTGGGAATTTTGAAGATGCTTAAATCATAAAGTGGAAGCCCTTGAAGGGTAGCTCTGAGAATCTGAATTTTTCCCGCTTGGTTCAACATTAAACCTTTCCATCCAACAAGTTTACTATGATATCTATCAACAAGAGAGCTCCAGAAAGTGTTAGGGGGTTCCAAACAAAGAGGCAACCCAAGGTAAGTACCAGGGAGTTTCCCCAAATCACACCCTAGAATCCTCATAATTCTAATCTTCCTCTTCTCTGGGACATTAAAGAGGAACACAAAACTTTTTTCCCAATTAATGGTTTGACCAGAAGCAGTCCCATATTCGTCAAAGCTTTCTTAATGAAAATAGAATTTTTAACCGAGGCCTCTCCCATAATCATCAACAAACTGTTGGTGAGAGCACACTTGGTTAGCAGAAGGACATAAACCCTTAATATCCCTAGCCCTCACACAGTTTTCTATGAATCTACCCAAGAATTTAGCCATAATAATGAAAAGGACAGGAGAAAGGGGATCCCCCTACCTTAACCCTTGAGAGGATTTGAAGAAAGGGGTGGGATCCATTGACCAGAATAGAGAAGGTAGCTAAATACACAAGCTGAAAGATAAGATCCGTACTCTTCTGGTTAAAACAAAAAGCATTCAAAACTTTTAGGAGAAACTCCCAATCCACCCTATCATAGGCTTTAGAAAGATCTAGTGTAAGGATGAGGCCTTCTTTTCTAGAAATCACCAGAGAATGCACATTCTCATGGATAGAAATTATTGAGTCCAAAATTTGTCTTCCCGACACAAAACCATTTTTTTTCCAAGAGATCAGAGATGGGAGAATAGATAAAATCATAGAGGTTAGGACTTTGGAGATGATCTTGTAGGCCAAATTGCATAAGCTAATAGGCCTAAACTGATCTATTTTATCAGCTCCCTATTTTTTAGGTATTAAGGCAACAAAAGTTCTATTTAACTCCTTCAGCAAATTTCTAGAACTAAAACATTCCTTGATGGCATTCGTCACATCTTTTTCAATTATGTGCCATACATCTGAAAGAAGAACATAGTATAACCATCCGGTCTCGGTGCTTTATCTCCTTCAAAGGAGAAGACAACCTTCTTAATTTTAGAATTAGAGGGGATAGCATTAAGAGCAAAATTTTGATTCTCATTTAGCAAATGGGGAATGCATGCCAGCAGATCTTTTTGATCCACCATGTTCAGATCTTTGTTTTTAGTTAAAAGATGTTGAAAATAGTTTTTAGCTTCCATCCTAATGACCTCTTCATCCTCAGAAATTGTTCCATTATTGTTCAATTGAGAGATTCTATTAGCCCGTCTGTGCTTAAGAGTGGTTATGAAGAAATACTTGGTGTTTTTGTCCCCTTCCTCAAGGAAAACCTTTCTGGATCTTTGTCTCTAGAAAGCTTCCTCCTTAGCAATAATATCATGGAGTTCTACCAACTTTTCATTCTCCTGATCTCTAGTAACCCTCACATACCCTTCCTTCTGAATATAGTCCTGAATGTCCTTCAGTTCCATATTGATATTGGCCTTTGAGGAAAAAAATGTTACCAAAAGTATCTTTATTTCAGTCTTTAATGTTATCCTTAACATGTTTAAGTTTTTTAGCTAGGATAAACATGGCTGTCCCATGTATTTTAATACTCCACCAATCCTGAATCTTATGCTAGAGTTGAGGGTGCAAAGTCCACATTTTCTCAAATCTAAAAGGAAATTTCTTTTTCTTGGAAATAAAATCTGCCAGAAAAGTAATAGGGTTATGATCCAATCCAACCCTCAAATGGGCAGACAATGAGAAGAAATAATGGGAAAATCAGTCATTAGTGATCAAGGCTCTATCAAGTCAAACCTGGATAAGATCTTGCCCACTCCTTCTATTAGTCCAGGTATAGTTGACCCCTTTCAGCTCAATATCATGGAGAGAATGACTATCAATAAAATCCATCAGGTCCAGTCTACTATCCAGATTAGAATGGATTCCTCCTTGTTTTTCATCTTTTTTTAAAGGAGCATTGAAATCTCTCATAACAAGCCATTCATCAAAAATAAAACTATTTCTCAGGGTGGACAACTTATTCCAAAAAGCCTCTCTGCCCTTTTTGGTATTGGGGGCATAAATATTAGTTAAAACCCAAGAAGTATTATCTTTTAAATACTGAAATCTTATACATGCAACATTATTTCCATGATAAATAATTTCCCCTTTAATAACATCACTATTCCAGACAGTAGCAATCCCCCCAAAAGCACCCTTTGAGTCACCCCCACAAATTTTGTCATTTTTAAAAAATCTAAGCTTTTCCACTTTCTCTTTCAGCATTTTAGTTTCCTGAATTAAGAAAATATTAGTTATATTATCTCTTATCATATTCCTAACAATATCCTATTTGTGGGGATTATTCAGTCCCCTTATGTTCCAAGAGACGATCTTCATACCTTAGTAAAGGATCCCACCTCCATTATAGTGGGTTGGCTTCCATCTGCAATATTCTTCTTGGTCTCCTTGGCTCTAAGTTTTTGATTCAAAGGGCATCTAGGGGAAGACAACATTCCTCCCACATCCCCTAATTTTGAACTCCTTATTTCCATAGATCTATTTTTCTTTCCTTTTTCCTTCTCTTTATCCTACTTAGATTTTTTCTTATCCCCATGACTTTCTACATCACCCTGGATACCTGACAAAGCATGTCCTATATCTTCAACATCCCCCCATTTAGGAGTCTTAACTTCGAAAGATATCTTTCTAATCCCTTGAGGAGATTTATTTAGAATATTTGATGATCCTTGACTAGTTAGCCCCTGGAAATCTTCCTTCCAGACTTTAGCCTCCTCCATCTTTTGGTTTCTATCCTTAGATCTTCATTCAGGCTGATCCTCTTGGATCATAGACTATTCTTTTTCTTGTTCTACTATTATATTGACTATATCAATAGTCTCTTGCTGGTTTTCTTCCTGAATCTCCCCTTCTTCCCTCTATTCTTCTACATTGATCTTAGGGTTTTTATTACATACCTTACTATCAGAGTCCCCACTTAAAATCTTTTTACTTCCATCCTAATTTTTTGCAAGGTCTGAATCATCATTAGTGATGCTTTTACTAGGGGCCCCCACAGAAGGTTCCTCGCCAACTTTCTTCACTCTTCCCACTGGTATCCATTGCTTAGTCATTTTTTGGATGATCTTTGAAGGGCACTTCTTAACCCAGTGTCCCACCTTCTTGCAATGAAAACACACAAAAGGGATTGCCTCATATTCTATTTTCTGTTCCCATAACCCCAGTTTAGAGCAGAGGTTTATTTTTTCTGGCATGTCAATATTCAGTGTAATACCCACACATATCCTAGCATATGTTAATCTTCTCCTTGAAGCAGTGACATTATCTATTGACAGGAGCTCCCCAGGGGACCGGGGGGGTGGAGGGGGCAGACCAGAAAATTTAGGAGAAAGGATGAAATGCAGAAAAAAGTGGGCCTCCCTCTTTGGGGTCAAGCCTGGTAAGTCTTCTTTACCACCGATCAATAAAATTTCTAGTCCATCACATGGTAGTTTTGCTTTGGATAACCCAGACTAGATTATTGATCACACCATAGCCATAATGAATAACTCTTTGGTTGGAAGATTCATGGGGATGAGACCCAACATCAAAGTGGTTAGAGTATATGCCAGTAGGAAATAGGATCTAAAAGAGCAAGTTGATGTGGTTTCAATGTCAAAAGGGTGTATGTCCTTCTTCTCTTGTGAAGAGGATAGGATGAAAACTTTGTGCAATGGGCCTTGGATGTTTGGCAAAAATACTTTGATACTCCAAAAATGGAGCCCTAATTTGGTCTTCAAGGAGGATGAGGTCAAACAGGTTCTGGTCTGGATAAAGCTCCATGGCCTACCTATCGAATACTAGACTAAGGAAATCAACAAAAATGTTACATATGTCATGTTTTTTTATATCTAGATCCATAAATTGATCATAGTCAAACCCATCATCAAATTGGGCGTGCATGGATTCGTGCCAAAGAAGTGTAGCATTGTGTTTCTCTGCGAGTTTCTCCATGCTTTCAATAATGCAGTTCAACATGGAAAACATGGGGCACAATATGGGGATATTGGCATATGTGGTCTGATATCCTCTAAGTTGATTTATATTGTCTCTTATGATATTTTTTAATAGTCAAGGGTTTGAGACTAGTTAGTCTTCTGAAGGCAGGGGATTATTTTTAGGTGGTTTTGGATTGTTCACAGACTAATTAGGAGGGTTTTCTGATTGGTTTGAATCCATGTCTGATTCAAAAAAAATAAATGTATAGTTGGAAAATGGAAGCACTTCCATAGGAGACTGGTTTATCCTTCTAAGTGAGTGGTTTGGGGTCATGAAAAGTGCCTCTGAATGGGTTCCTGATCTTGACATGGCTTCCCCCCTGACCTACCTTTCTAACCTCCATTTCCTGACCTAAATTCTACATTCTGGGTCTCTAACCTGTGATCCTAGGATCTGAGGACAGGGTCGACCTCCTAGGATAGGGTCAACCTCGGCCCTTCCCTAGGACAAGGTCGACCTCAGCCCTATCCTAGGATAGGGCCGACCTTGACCCTATCCTAGGGTCCAAATCCCGGGAACTTTTGGTTTCCAGGATGTCGGTCTTCACAAAAACTTTATTCCCGCTTCCGGGTCGGCTGTTTTGGGTTCTGAATTGGTTGATTCCTAAATTATATTTAATATAGGTCCTCTCCTAGGGGTAAAGGCTTAAATGATGATTTAATTATCCTATGTAGGCCTCCTTAGAATATTTTTCCCTAATTTCATATAAAAGGGAGCTTTCTCCTCTCATTTTCTCTAACCATCATTAACCATCATCAAGCATCATTACGTAATTGAGAAGGATTTTCAAGTGCAATTCAAGCAAGATAAGGAGAAAGATTTCAAGAAAGCATCCATCCATTCTCAAGCATCCAAGCATCCATTTTCATGAAGGAGATCCATTGGCGGCCATTGAAGGATTCAAGCCAAAAAAGTGCCCTTTTGGTGATCTCTCCATCCATCTTCTTCCAAAGCCCTTGTCAAGTTCAAGAACCCATTCAAGACTTGGTGTTGGAGATCTACAAGTGAGAGATTGAATACATCCTTCGATTCTAAATTCCATGTTTTGAAGCATACTTGTGGATCCACGGATTCAAATCTGCCACAAGGACATTACAAACAAGCTGAATTTGAGTTTTGCTTTGTTATTCTTTATGCAGTCTTCAATTACATATATTAAGGTTAATTCCAAAACCAGGGTTTGACCAAGGCAAACCCCTTTCCCCCAACAAACAAACATTTTTCTTATAGGTATAGGTGCAGGACTGTAAATCTCAGGCCAGATCTGGATACCCTTTTCGAATTTCTTTTAGACTGTGTGAACAGGGACACTTTCAGAGTTGATCAGATCGAGTTGGAAAAAGTGGTATAGGGTTGACCTTTTTCATAAGATGACATCGGAATGGAAAAATATTTATGGGTTTTGTCCGTCTCTATGTTCCGGTTCGGTATCAACTGTCAGCATCTCTAGAAACAGTCTATAGATCTCAGAAAACATCAATCTTTGATCTACCACTTTGTAAGGTTGGTACTTTCTCCTATTCTTTTCAATTTATGTCATTAATCATATTAATCAGTCAATTTATAGAATTTAAGATCCCCTTTCTTGGTCTCTTTCCAAATATTGGATTCATTTGTGTATTAACCCTTTGGGGTTGATCAAAGTTGGATCTCCTATTTGTGTATTTGAGGGTGAAAGAAAGG
>JAGRRI010045325.1:0-10376 GCA_018584345.1 Thuja plicata
TTAAGTCCCTAGGGGCTTGAGGATTCCTTTGTCCCTTTTGATTTCAATAAGATTATCTTTTCTTCATGATCTCCTTTACCAAGAGTTTGCACCGAGTCCATACTCTTGCTAAAGTGGGGGCTAAATGTATAGTCAAAAAATGGAAGCACTTCCATTGTAGACTGGTTTAGCCCTTCAAGTAAGTAGTTTGGGGTCATGTAAAGTGCCTTGAATGGATCTTTGACTTGGATTTATATTTCTCCCCTATTTTGCCCCATTTCCCACTTTTCTCTGGCCTATTTTTGGCACCCTGATCTGCAGATTTGAAATTCTTTACTTCAGGGTCAAGGTCAACCTTCTGGGTTAAGGTCAACCTTGAACCTGACCTAGGTCAAGGTCAACCTTGACCTTGACCTAGGTCATGGTCAAGCTTGAACTTGACGTAGGTTAGAATTGATCTTTTTTTGACCTAAAGGTCCAAATTTTATATTTACGAGATTTCAAGATCTCGAGCTTCAGAAAAGTTTAATTCCCACTTTCGGGTCGACTGTTTTGGTCTGTGAAGTAACAATTCTTAAATTATATTTAATATAGGTCCACTTCTAAGGGTATAGGTCTAATGGGAATTTAATTCTCCTATGTAGGCCTCTCTAGAATATTGTGCCCTAGATTGGTATATAAGGAAGCCTTCTCCTCTCATTCTCTCTAACCATCATCAAGTATAATCACAAGTGCTCAAGACTTGAAGAGACAAGCTAAGAGGCAAGATTTGAAGAAAGAATCTACTCTCAAGAATCCAAGAATTCAAGCATCCAATTCATTAAGGAGATCCATTCATAGCTATTGTAGGATTCAAAGCTCTATGGAGCTCTCTTGTTGAAGATTTCTCCATCCACATCCATGCAAGCCTTTTCTTCTTCCAAGATCCATTCAAGATTGGTGTTGAAGAACTACAAGCAATTGATTTGAGATCCTACATTCTACATTCTTCATTCTACATCCATTTGGTGCATACATATTTGTGGATCCATGGATTTGAGTCCGCCACAAGGATTTCCATACAAGCAAGGTGAATTCATTTATTTACTTTGTTACTTATGCAATTTTAATTACATTTTAAGGTTAATTCCAAAACCGGGGTTTGACCAAGGCAAACCCCATCCCCCTAAAAAAACAAATCCATTTTTCTTGTAGGTATAGGTTCAGAATAGTAGATCAGAGTGCAAATTTGGATACCCTTTTCGAAAAACTTTTAGGATCCAAAAATAGATTTCCTGTCGGAGACTTTTTAGGTCGATTCTGCCCTAGGTCAGAATCAGAAATTCTGGGTCAATGACGACATCGACTTGAGGGTAAAAATAGGAATGGTTTCAGAACAAGAAATGACTTTTGGGTTTTTTAGATCTTGTATTTTCAATTCAGAATCCCAAAAATCAACAGTTTCTGAGACCGTCTGACAGGGTTTTCAACAGGTTCTTTTTCCGAGGTATGTATTTTATTCCATTATTATTTTCTTTCATTTCTAGATTTACACCTCTTATTTATAAACAATTAAATGTAATATGGATAATATGTGCATAGGGTCACTTTTATGAGAAAATCTCCATTGTTCTAAACCCTATCCATATTTTTCATCTTACAAGTAGCATCGAGAAATACAAGGCAAGGTTCATGGCAAAGGGGTTCTCTCAGAAAGAGGGAATAGACTATGAGGATACATTGTCTTGTGTGGCTAGGTATATTTCTATTTGAGATGTAATCTCATTTGCAACACAGATGAGATGGAAGATCCATCAAATGGATGTCAAGACAACATTTCTTAATAGTGAGTTGAAGGAGGAGGTATACATAGAGCAACCAAATGGCTTCGTAGCACTCAACAAGGAGACCCACGTGTGTAGATTAAAGAGAGATTTGTACAGACTCAAGAAGGCTTCCAGAGCACGGTATGAGTACATCAATACTTACTTGCAGGAAATGGGCTTGTGAAGAGTGAGGAAGATGCTAACCTCTACTACTTGGTGATTGGGGGTGAGGTTCTCATTCTTGTTCTATATGTGGATGAATTTTTTCTAACAGGTTTATTAGGGCTCATAAAGGAGTGCAAGAGGGACCTTGCAGCAGAGTTTGAGATGAAGGACTTAGGACTTATGCACTACTTTCTAGGCATGGAGGTGTGGCAGACAGATGGAGAGATTTTCCTTGGGCAAGGGAAATATTCCATTGAAATTTTGAAGAGATTTGAGATGGAGGATTGCAAAGCCATGTCTACACTTATGATCACGAATTGGAGGAAGGTCGATGCATCTAAGGAGAAGGATGTAGATCCAACCTTATATAGGAAGTTGATTGGTTTGATCATGTATTTGGTCAACACTAGGCCAGATATAGCCTTTGCAGGTAACTCTCTTAGTTAGTTCATGGTGGAGCCAAAGAGAGTGTATTGGACAACAGCTAAGCATGTGTTGTGTTATCTTCGTGGTACAGTTGAGTATAGGATAAAATATGTTTGAGGTGAAGGTATCAATTTTATAGGCTATACTGATGCAGATTGGGAAGGCAGTATAATGGACAAGAGAAGCACTTCAGGGTGTTGTTTTAGTTTGGGATCGAGAGTTGTCTCTTGGTTCAGTAGGAAGCAGAAGTGCATGGCTTTGAGTTCTGTAGAAGAAGAATGCATAGTAGCTAGCATGGTGATGTGTGAAACTATATGGCTTTAGATGTTTCTAGTGGCCTTGTTTAGTCAAAGAGTTGAGACTACTATGATACATTGTGACAATCAGAGTTGCATCAAGTTGTATGAGAATCCAATGTTTCATGATAGGTCTAAACATATAGGCATCAGGTATCACTTCATTCGAGATTATGTACAATGGGGGATTGTTTAGCTATAGTACATACGTACAGAGGAGAAGGTAGTAGATATTCTAAAAAAGGCATTGGGGAAGGAAAAATTCATCTTCTTGAGAGTTAAGTTGTGTGTCCTATAGAAAAACTTCCTTGCTAAGAGGGAGTGTTAGTTTGTTAGCTTGGACAGATTTTGCACCACTTGCTAACAATAATTAACTAATTATTAATTATTTTTTTGATTCCCCTAGGTGACAACTTGCAATGAATTTTTTCATTGGTTGTAATTTATCTCAGCCGTTGATTGAGAATTGATCTCGGTCATTGGTTTACAAACCAGGGTAGTATAAAAGGGGGTCTAGGGGCATTTGGAGACACATAAAAAAATCAAAGTGAAGAGAATTTGTAGTGTTAGAAAATGAGTTTGTAGTGATAGAAAACAGTGTTAGTAAGGGCGCAGTGATAGCGTTGGGGAGGAGTTAGGAGATTGTCTGAGTTCTGCCAGTGAGAGGAAAGGAATTTTGTATCTCTTAATTTGCTAAAGATTAATATATATTTCTCATTTGCATACTATTTTTCCCTTTGGGGTTTTTCTAGTGATGATTTTTCCAAAAATATTGTGTTATTGTGTTGCATATTTCTTTTCGTATTTTTATTGGTGAAGTTGCATTTGTGTTATTTTTCGATATAAGCTATGAATTTATTTTGAGCAGTTAAAACAATAATTTTATCCTTAGCTAGAAGTGAATTCAAACAACTAGCTAACCTTTTATTTTTAGAAGATAAAATTGTTGTCACGACACAACCTTTTATGCTCCTATGTTTCAGGATTTTAAGTGTTATTTAGCCTTGTGTCGACTTGATCTGTTAGACTTAAAGACCTTTGTCTCTTTTCTTTTAGTCATACTTTATTAGACATGGTCTGAGTTTTTCCAGTGAGAGGCAAGGAATTTTGTATCTCTTAATTTGCTGAAGATTAATATATATTTCTCATCTGTGGTACTGGTTTTGCCTTCGGGGTTTTTCTAGCGCAGGAGCACACCTAGGCTAACCTCCATAGTTGTGATGTTTTGGCTTGTACTTGACATTGGCCAAGTCAAGATAGTTTGTTTAACTTTGGACCTTAGAAGGTCATTGCATTGTGGACTAGGTGAGTTAGTCATTAGGACTAAGCTCAAAATGGTCATTGTTAGTAGCTTTTTAATTTTCTTAGGCTTATAAGCTTAGTGATGGATTTGAGCTTTGAATGTGTCCTAAACACATAAATGATGTCATAGAGATGCTTGGAGGCCATTAATGAAGTTGGTTCCTCAAGATATAGAGGATAGAGGCCCTAAAACTTAGCAAGTTGGCATAATGGAAAAGATGCCAAAAGTTGTTACAATGCTGTCATGACAACATTTGCAATAATTGCAAATGTTGCATGCAACATTTGGTTACTTTGGATCCTCCTAGAAGATAGGAGTGTGATATCGACCAATAGTCCCTAAAAACATGGAAGATGGCATCTAATGTATGTAGAGGCTTGAATCCCATCAGTAGGGAGGATTGTAAGAAGTATTGCTTTTGTGAATATAGCTCTACAACTCTGATTTGTGAAGAACCCGTGCATTTCAGTGTAACAATACCATTGAATGGATTGAATGCTTTAATTTAGTGATTTTTTTGTGTTCATAGGACTATTCTAAGAATCTTTCATTCAGTGAGAAAGTTTATTTGAGGTGGTTTAAAGTCTTGTATAAATTGTTTTTGATTTAGTAGTCTTACTGGTTCTGTCCTGACCAGTCAGTCATTTCATGGCTCCCCCATAAAAAATAACCATGGGATCTTCCTAAGGGTGGTTGGATATGATAGGGGATTCATTATTCTAGGATTAGGAGTCATGAGCATATGGATAGCTATTTTTACTACTAAGCCCTAGGCGAGCTAACAGTGCCCGGTTAGAGGTTTAGACTAGAAGAATTGAAGATTTCTTGCAGGGTGGAGAAGTACTTTATGGGAAAAAAATAGGGTATATTCATATCCTAACATGTTATGAGGATTGAGTTCATATCAATCCATTAGAATAAGTTTTGGGTGAGATTCAAACTGTGATACAGTGAAGTCCTATAAATTAGGCCTATTAGCCCTATTGGTCCTAGATAATAGGAAGCCTGTGTACAGAGGACCTAGGGGTCTAAAAATTTCAAAATATTTTATGAAATGATAAAGGGTATCTAAATGTGGGATTAGTTTTTCAAGTTCTTTGGGAAAGTTTTGAAATAATTGGGAAAAGGTCTCTGGAAAAGGCTACAAGGAATTAGGCCTAATTAGGCCTCTCAAAGACTAAAACTTGGACTTGATTGAAAAGAGTTAGAAGATCCTTAAAAATGGATTAAAATGGGATGAAATGGAATGTTTTCATGATGATGGACACCCTTGCAATGAATTTCATGTATGGAGAGAAGTTGGCACTTAGATCCTTCTAAGTGTAGGAGAAGAAGTGAAGTACCCAAAGGGTGTTAGTCTTTCAAAGGTGAAGCACGAAGAGTGAGACTCTTAGAGGAGAGTTGGATTAGGAATTAGTTAATCATGTAATCCTAATAAGGACCTAGAGGAGATTAGGGTCATTGAAGAAGACAAAGAAGGTCTTCTTAGAAAATTATGCAAGCAAGCCTTGGAACACTCACACCATATTGGTATCAGAGCTTGAATTGATCAGGCTTGTGGTGGATGTTTCAACCTACTAAATAATTGGGAGATAATACACCAATGAGATAAGTAGAAAATAAAACCATGGTGACTAATGATGAGTTAGCCAAAAAGGTAGAAGAACAAGAAGAAGACAACAAGTTGCTAAGAGAAAGATTGTCTCAAATGGAGCAACTCTTGGGAGAAGTCCAAGACAAAGCTGATAAGGTGAAGGATAAGATAGATCAGAAACAAGAAGAAGAAGCAAGGGAGAAGGGAGTGGAATTAGAAGAGGAATCTCCAACCCATGACCCTGTTATTGATGAAGAACCCTTCTTAAAGGCATTGAAGGCTTCAAGTGGCAAAGATTTGGAAGGTGTACCACTATTTGGTGGACAAATGGATCCAGATTTAGTTGTGGATTGGATTAACAGTATAGAAAACCATTTCAAATGTGATGGTGTAACAGAGGCCCAAAAATTAAATGTGGCCAAATCTAGGTTGAGAGGCTTAGTGCTCACATGGTGGAAGTTTACTCAAATTGAAAGGGAGAAAGAAGGAAGGAGTCCTATAGTCACATGGAAGGGAATGGTGACCAAGATAAAGAAAACTTACTTACTTGATGACTATGAGGTTCAGTTGCATAGAAGAAGACACAATCTTAGAAAAAAAGATTTGGATGTCCAAGCATACACCAAAGACTTCCAAAAGTTGTGCTTAAGATCACAAGTGGTGGAGGATAAAAGCATCAAGCTAGCTAGATATTTGAATGGACTCAAGTGGTCTATTCAAGAAGACATGAGTCTTGTGAACTTCAAAACCATTCGCCAATGTAATCAAATGGCCTTGAAAATTAAGGAGAAGAGAAAAATAAAACAAGTGCAAACCTCCAAAGGAAGAGGTAGAGGAAGGGATAGTAGAGGGCAAAGAGGTGGCTATGGTGGAAGGAGTTCAGAATCAAAGACATAAGGAGAAGTCAAATACACTAAGCACCAAGAGGGAAGCTCTAGTAGAGGTGGTAGAGGAAGGAAATCAAATTTCAGAGGAAGAAGTGGTGGACAAGGAAGAGGCAATCACTTTGCCAATATGAAATGTTATCATTGTAACCAAATGGGACACCCTGCCTATAGGTGTCAAGAGAAGGGTAGTACTTCTCAAGGAGGTAACAAAAGGACTAATCTACTCCATGAAGAGACAAATGCAGTAGAGACACACTCTAAGGTACCATTAAATTTAGAAGAAGGTGAGAACCTCATGATGAGGAGAACATTGATCAAGGAGCCGGTTAAAGAAGAGCCAAGCCAAAGAAGGTCCCTGTTTATAATCAAATGTAAGGTGATGGGAAAAGTATGTAGAGTCATCATTGACTCAGGGTCTACTGAAAAAATTGTGTCAGAGGAAGCAGTCAGCAAGTTAAACATGACAAGGATACCCCACACCCATCCTTACAAGGTCACATGGCTCAATAAGGGACATCATGTCTTAGTTAATGAGCAGGGTTGGGTGGAGTTTTCTATAGGGAGATATAAGGAAAAGGTTCTATGTGATGTATTTCCCATGGATGCATGTCACTTTCTCCTAGGTAGGCCATGGAAATTTGACCGCCAAGCTATCCATGATGGAGTGAAGAATTCCTATACATTCAAGAAGGACAAAGTAACTTTCAAAATGCAATCTCTGTTAGAGGATGCAAAAGTGAAGACAACAGGTCCTAATGTACTCATGGTTGGATAAAAAGAGTTCTTAGAAGCCATGGAAGAAGGAGAAGGATTTGGTTATGCATTGGTGCTAAGGCCAAGAGAAAATAATGAAGACAAAGGAGACAATAAGCCAAAGATACCTAAGGAGATACAAATCATGTTGCAGACTTATGAAGGTATAGTAAGTGATGGACAACCATCAACATTACCCCCTAAAAGAGCCATAAGTCATAGGATAGACCTTATAATAGGAGCCACCCTACCTAATAAACCAGCCTACAAGATGACCCCTCAACAAAATGAGGAGATTGCTAGACAAATAGAAGAACTCCTAAACCAAGGTCTTATCAAGAAGAGCATTATCCCTTGTGCCATACCCATTGTCCTAGCACCTAAGAAAGGAGGAACTTGGGGGCTTTGTACTGATTCAAGAGCCATAAATAGGATAACCATTAGGTATAGGTTTCCCATTCCTAGGATTGAAGACCTAATGGATTGTCTAGGTGAAGCTAAGTACTTTAGTAAGATAGACTTGAAAAGTGGCCATCACCAAATAAGGATACATGAGGGAGATGAGTGGAAGACATCCTTCAAAACCAATGAAGGTTTGTACGAATGGCTTTTCATGCCATTTGGACTGTCTAATGCCCCCTCCACATTCATGAGGCTTATGAATGAAGTCCTCAAAGACTACATTGGCAAATTTGTAGTAGTATATCTTGATGATATACTGATTTATAGTAGGACAAGAGAGGAGCATCTTCAACACCTTGAGACTGTCTTCAAGAAGCTGCATGAAGAGAAGTTGATGATCAACTTGGGGAAGTGTGAGTTCATCAAAACAAAGTTGGTATACCTTGGGTTTGTTCTCTCTCATGGCAATCTGAAAATGGACAAGAGTAAAGTGGAAGCCATCATGAATTGGCCTACTCCAAGGACAACAATAGAGGTAAGAAGTTTTCATGGCTTGATCAGTATTATAGGAAGTTTATAAGGTAGTTTAGTGCTATTTGTGCTCCTATGTTGGACACAATCAAAGGAGGGATGAAGACTAAGTTCATATGGAATGAGCAAGCCACCAAGAGCTTTGAGTTGTTAAAAGAAAAGATTGCTACCCAACCTGTTTTAGTCTTGCCAAGATTTGAGAAGCTTTTCACCATTGAGTGTGATGAAAGCAATGTGGCTATTGGAGCTGTCCTAAGCCAAGAGGGCAGACCAGTGGCATTTCATTTAGAGAATTTGAGTGAAGCTAAGAAGAAGTATTCTTCTTATGACCTTGAAATGTATGCACTAGTTCAGGATTTAAGAAAGTGGAGACACTATTTTCTCCCCAAGGAGTTCATTGTCTATTTAGATAATCAAGCTTTAAGTTTCTTGAACTCTCAAGAAAAGTTCAGTCACAAGCACATAAAGTGGGTTGAATACCTACAAGCATACACCTTTGATATCAAACACAAGAAAGGAGTACTCAATAAGGTGGCAGATACCTTGAGTAGAAGAGCTCTTACCATTCAAGAGATCCAATTGAAGAGCATGAGAATAGATCATTTCAAGGATCTATATGCTGATGATGAAGACTTTACAGACATTTATAAGGTATGTGCTGAATACAAGAATCATTTTCATAGAAAGTATGTTGAATACACTTTGAAAAGCAATCTTTGTTTAAGGGAAATAAGTTATGTGTCCCTAGAGGGTCTATTATGGATAACTTAATTTAGGAAAAGCACAATGGTGCATTGAGTGGTCACTTTGGGATTACTAAGACACAAGAACTTGTTGAAAGGTTCTATTATTAGCCAAGAATGAATCTTGATGTTAGCAGGTATGTGGAAAGTTGCATAGTATGTCAAAAGGCCAAAGGTACTTCTTCAAATGTAGGCCTATATCAGCCACTACCTATTCCCACTAGGCCATGGGAATGCTTGAGCATGGATTTTGTAGTTGGGTTACCTAAGACAAGACAAGGCATGGATAGTGTATATGTAGTTGTGGATAGATTCAAAAAGATGATTCACTTTGTGCCATGCAAGACCATTAATGATGCCAGCCAAATAGCCTCTCTCTTCTTCAAAGAGATAATAAGAATCCATGGGTTACCTATGAGCATTGTGTCAGATAGAGACACTAAATTTATGAGTCATTTTTGGAAGACTCTTTGGAAAAGATTAGGCACTAATTTATCCGTTGGGTCTGCATACCATCCCCAAACTGATGGTCAGACCGAAGTGGTGAATAGAAGCCTTGGAAATCTATTAAGATGCTTGACCAAGGAATATGGTCAACAATGGGATCAATTGATTGGACATGCTGAATATGCCTACAATGACACTATCAACAGGTCAACAGGGAAGAGTCCCTTTGAGATAGTCTATGGCATACATCCTAGAGGAGTCTATGAGCTAAGAGACTTAAATGATGGAGTGAAGGCAAGTGGATATGCAGATGATTTTTCTTATTCAATGCATGAGATACATGATACAATCAGGAAGACTTTGACAGAGAATACTATGAAGCATAAGGATAAGGTTGATGCGCATAGAAGAGAACTTCAGTTCAATGTGGGAGACTTGGTAATGGTACATCTAAACAAGTATAGACTTCAAAAGGGAGTCCCTCACAAGTTTCAAATGAGAAGGATAGGTCCCCGTCCTATCTTAGCAAAGTATGGTCATAATGCTTTTAGAGTGGAGTTACCTAAAGACAGTGGACTGTCCCCTATCTTTAACATTGCAGATCTAGTTCATTACAAAGGACCACCACCAGACATGGATCAAAGCCTCAGTGAAGTGATCAAAGATGTAGGAGAGCTCAAACTACCTCCTTCTACAGTCAAGCAAGCTGACAGTATACTGGATACCCGAGTCTACAAGAAGACTAGAACCAAAGAATATAAGGAACACTTGATCAAGAGACATGGTCAAATGGATGCTGATGTAGTATGGGTTAAAGAATTAGAGTTTAAGAAAATGGGAATTGACCCTACTCTACTCAATCCAAGGGTGGATTGACCTTTTTGTTTTGGGGAGGATGGTGTAGGACCACACCTAGGCTAGCCTCCATAGTTGTGATGTTTTGGCTTGTACTTGACATTGGCCAAGTAAAGATAGTTTGTTTAACTTTGGACCTTAGAAGGTCATTGCATTGTGGACTAGGTGAGTTAGTCATTAGGACTAAGGT
>JAGRRI010045326.1:0-11798 GCA_018584345.1 Thuja plicata
GGGTCCTTAGGATGCATCAATGCATAAGTTACTCTCATGCATCATAACTTATACATTGGTGCATTCTAGGAGCTGGGTAGACATTTCTAGGTGGATGTGTAGAAGGTGGTACATGTGAATAAGATGGTATAAGTGGTTGAGATGATAGAAATGGTGGCCAAATATGTGTTAGTTATTTGGAAATGAATACAAGGGATGGTAGTTTGATTGTTTCACCATAAATAGTGGCATTAGAAATGAAAGGTTTTGTTACTTGGTGATTTGAGAATCCAATTTTATTGGAGGATATTCCACATTTTCCTTGAAATGGTTTTGAACTTCTTTGATTGAACTTCTAAGAGGAACCTGTTATGATACAAAATAATGGCTGGCAATCAGCTCATGCTACCTTCTATGGCGGCAGTGATGCTTCTGGCACTATGGGTCTCAAACATATTTTATACATATTATATATATATATATATATTTATACATATTTTATACGATAATATATAAAAAAATTAAAAATTAAAAATGGCACAGGCTATCAAAATTTTGACACAAGGCACTTAGCACATCGACGTCGATGCTATACATTGGATGACATGACCAACCATTGTTCATCAACATTTTGACACAAGGCACTTAGCATATCGACGTTGATGCTATACAATCGACAACATGATTAACCATTCTTCGTCGTAATTTTGACACATGACACTTAGCTTCTCAACGCCGATGCTATACTCTTGACGCCTTAATCGAGCAGAGTTCATCGACATTTAGACTGATGTTGGTCGCCTCGTTGGAAAGCAAGGTCCAGGCTGGACCAAACATTTCAATGCATCTTCGGTCGATAAATCCACCCTATGTGTGTCAAAATATCAACGACGGTTTAGTGTGACGTAAAATCGATGAAAAAAGACTGACGACAGTAGTGGTCATTTTGTAGACCAATTGGTGTCTAAATTTTGACAAATCCTCGTTGAAAATAGGGCTAAAATTTACTAGTGTTATATATTAATTTTTGATGTGTAACAGTGAATTTTCTCGCGATTTACTAAGCAGTGTGATGCATGTGATGTGCTAATTAAAGAGAACCATACTTTGTTCAGAAATTACATACATTTACATGCATAATTTCTGCTTATGTCTTTATATATTCATTGTAATGCTTCTATTTTGTATATTATGTGATGAATATAATTCTATTTTTGTACAACTCTGGTTTCTTCTGTATTTTTTATTTTAGCAAAAAAAAATTTCTTCCTAGTTCGATCTCTAATTAGTTTTGCATTATGAACTGCAATTTAGTTTTGCATTATTAACTGCAAAATTGCAAACAAAAGACCCAATAATTTATTACCTATCAAGCGTAATTTATTATTAATAAAATATGTTGTTATAATTGTTTAAATATATAATAGAGTATTATTTAATTAATTGTTTTATTTATTTTTATATGTTTTTGTACATAATATTGATTTAATTGTTTATCATTCCATATTTCAAGTATAATAATAGTGGTTACAATCTAATTCTAGTCAGGATACAACTTAAGCTATGTTTTTGTATCATATTAAATATGTAATTTCATTGTACAACTTCTAATATTATATCAAACAAAAAATTACTTCTCAATGAACAATATACTAGCACTTGCACTATAAGTAGGTGCAAGGATTATATTAATAGAAAATTATAGAGAGTAGGTTTGAACAAGGAAGGCGGGAGATTGAATTTGAAGTAGGGGCACAATGGGGTCCAAACTGCGACTGAGGTGTAGAATGCAGATGCAGCAGGTGGAACTTTGGGTGAAGGTAAGGCATCAGATTCCTTAAATGATGCTTTGAAAGGAGGAAAGGACATGGATGACAGGGTTAATCCCGCGTCACCTGATTCAGGAGGCGGTGGGTCATCTATTGTCTTCCCAAGTGGGCTAAACCAAGGAGATAGACCGTGGTTAGCCTTGTTTGGTAAGCAACCTTCTAGGAAATCTTCCTTGTCAGAGGGTCAACAATATTTTGGACCTATCCAAGGGTGAGTTTAGCATATTTATTCCTGATCTGATTTTGGATACTTCTATAGCAGCTATAGAGCTAGTGCTAGTTGGAAAATTTGTTGGACTGAGACCAACTATTGATGTGGTGCACAAATTTGTTAGTCGTAGGTGGTTCTTAAAGGGTCAGGTTAATATTGTTGCTATAGCTAAAGGGGCTTTATCCTTTTATTTCACCAACAGGGAGGATATGATGAAAGCCCTTTATGTTGGGCCTTGGATGCTGGGCAAATCAACCTCGACTTTTAGAAAATGAGGTCCAAATCTTTACCTAAATGGATCTTTTGTGGAATCTTCCCCGGACTGGGTGAAACTTCTAGGGCTCCCTCTAGAATTTTGGAATGAAGGGGTGTTTAAGGGAATTACAAGTATTGTGGGGGAACTTCTTGCCATAGACTCGACTACTGCTTCAATGTCCAGGTTGGTTAATGCAAGGTTATGCATTAGTAATAGTCAATCCCCTTATTTACCCCTTGTCAATGCAAGGTTATGCATTAGAATTTGAATCTTTCCCTTTTGTTTTCTTTACTTGTAAGAAATTGGTTCATTGGGCTAAGAATTGTCCCATGAAAAACGGGAAAGAGAAGGACATATGTGACAGTAAAGGAAATAGAAAAGAATGGCGGGCTAAGGATGCTAATGAAACAAGGCTGAGTAGTAATAATAAGGAAGGTATGGGGAATAGGTGGTCTCCTCTAACAAGGAAAATAGTTTTGTTGATATTATTCTTGATCAGCCTTAGTGTTTAGTACCTACAGCTCTGTCTTAGTTTATGGCCAATGAGAATAATGAGGGTGACTTATCAGGGAATGTGGAATGGGCTGATTCTTTCCTCTTTATAGGGGCTAGAAGATACTGGAAAGGATCAAATTTCAAAAGGGAATGAAGGAACCCCTGTTTTAAGCACTAAGACTATTAACTAGGACAACTTATGTGGGAATCTAGATAACGGACCTCTCCCTTCCTATATTGATGCCCAAGACTTCAAAATTATTGATAGCATTAGTCATTTGGATCCTCTTAGAGTCAACAATATAATGGTTGATCTTTCTACAGTTCTGAATACTCTGGTAGGTTCTTTTGGGAGAGAAGAATCACCTTTTCTGAACTATCAAATAGATGAGAAAGAAATAAAGATAGTAAGAAGCAATAATAAAAATAGCAAAGGTGGGGGTGATGGTCCTTCATTCTGGACTAGTTTTGATGGTATCAAAACTAGAAGTAAGAAGGCAGATGTGGGAAAAAATGATATAAGGGAAGACCAATGAAGAAGAAAAGCAGAGATAATAATAGTTGGTCAGATGTGGCGGATGGAAAACAGAGGACCATCCCGAAGGATTTTACTCCCAATAAAAAATTAAGATCATGTAATCAAATATAAGGGGAATGAAGGCCCCCATAAATAGGATGTTAACGGGAATTTGATTAGGAACCATAAACCAAATATTCTTTCGGTCCAAGAAACCAAGATGAGTAAAGAAAGAGTTGAAAAGATTAAATTTTTCCATAACTGTGGGATTTGTAGTAGCAGCTCTGAAGGAGCTTCTGGAGGTATGGCCATTTTTTGGAATAAATGTATTATCAAAAGTGAAGTTATTTTTGAAGATGATAACATGGTTTTAGTCTATATGCATCACATCAAGGATAACTTTGATTGGGTCCTCACCAACATCTATGCTCCCAACACCGAGGGTGGTAGAGCTAACTTTTGGCTGAAAGTGGCTGACTGTAGAACCCAATTTCTAAAGGACTGATGGATGATCATGGATGATTTCAATACACCTCTAAATGATTCTAAGAAATTTGGTGTCTCAGGATTTCAACTGGATAGTAGATTAGATTTAATGGATTTTATCAATAGTCAAGCTCTGTCTGATGTTGAGTTACAGTGAATCAACTATGCATGGTCCAACCGAAGAGTTGGGAAAGATTGTATCCAAGTTAAACTCGATAGAGATTTAATTTCCCATGGCTGATATGGTAAGTATATTTTCTCCTTGTCTTCTTTTTAGAAGATTGGATCTAACCATTTCCCTATTTCTTATTCTGCTAAAGCTTTATCTTGTAAAAGGAATTTCCCTTTTGGTTTTGAAAAAATGTGGAACCTTCACCTAACTTGGAGAGGATTATTTTGAATTGGTGGAGTATTCAAATTCATAGAATGGCTATGTTTAAAGTTGGTAATAAATTGAGTATTTAATAAAAGTTGAAATTAAAAAATAGAAGAAAGAGGTCTTTGGTGACATTTTCAAACATAAAGATTTTGCTGAATCTAAGATGAAGAAAATCTAGGATTCTATCCAATAGTTTGGGTACTCTGAGGAGGTTAAAAATCAAGAGAATGAAGCTCTGGCTGATTATCATAATACTATTTCTAAGGATGAGGTCTATTGGAGACAAAGATCTCAGGTTTCTTGGCTTAAGGAGGGTAATAGAAATACCAAGTATTTTCACATGACAACTATGAAACACAGGAATGCAAATAGGATTAGTCAAACTTAGAAGGGAAGCATAGTCTTGAATAATGAGGAAGTGAGGAATCAGGAAGCGGTCCAGACTACTTTTCCAATATTCTTGCTTTTGATCACAATCTTGTGGAGTCTGAGCAAGATATCCCTAGTATCGTTATGGATGATCAAAATAAAATGTTGGATGCTGTTCTCTCTTCCAAAGAAATTAAGGATGTGGTTTTCTCTTTTGATAGGGTGAAAATGCACCTAGCCCTTATGGTTTTTTGATGTTTTTCTTCCAACTATTTTGACACATTGCGGAGAAAGATATTTTGAATGTTGTTAAAGAATTCTATGGATGTAGGATTTTGTTGGAGGAAATCAATACCACTTTGTTAACCCTTATCCCCAAGAAGATGGGTGTCAACTCCTTTGATCAAGTTTAGACCTATAAGTTTATGCAACTTGTTTTATAAGATCATTTCTAAAGTGTTGACCTTGAGACTCATTAAGATCCTTCCTTCCGTCATTTCACCTCAGCAGAATGGATTTGTCTTGGGAAGAAAAATTCTAGACTCTATTATTTCTACGTATGAGAATATTCATTCTCTATCAAAATCTAAGAAGCAGGGTTTTCTTTTAAAGGTGGATCTTGCTAAAGTTTATGATAGAGTTGATTGGATATTCCTTGGTAAAGTGTTGGATAAGTTTGGGTTTGGGCCTAGAATTGTCCAGATTATTCATCAACTCATTTCTACATCCTCCTTTTTTGTTATGATTAATGACTCTTCCCCCTCCTTCTTTAATAACTCAAGGGGTATTAGACAGGGTGATCTCATTTCCCCCATTTTATTCACCATTATGGTGGATTTCTTGGGGAGATATGCCCTGAAATTGGACAGTGAAGGGACCCTCAAAGGGCTGCATCCTTCCTCTGGTAACCTTTTTTTCTTGCATGAGAAATTTGTTTATGATACCATTACTATTGGTGAGGATACTATTCAAGAGGCTAGAAACATGAAGGGGGTTCTTAGGTCCTATACTAAGGTGACTGGTCAACTCATTAATTGGAATAAGAGCTCTCTCTTCTTTATTAATACCCCAAAGGAGTAACAGAAGAAAATTGTGTCTATTCTGGAGTGTTGTGGCATTGCTTCTTTTGCTTCAGTTTATTTGGGTCTCCCCTTGAGGGATAAGCCACCTGTTTATTTTTGGATGGATATTATTGAGAAGTTTAACATTTAACTTTCTATACGGAAGGGTATTTTCCTTTCTCGAGTGGGTAAAGTCACCTTTCTCAAGTCCTACTTACAAAATTTAGTCATATATGCGCTTAGTCTCTTTAGAATACCTTCTAAGTTTGCTGATAAGATTGAGAGCATTCAAAAGAATTTTTTACAGGGTCTCGAGTTAAAGAGAAAAAATGGATTCCTCTATTAGCTTGGGACAAGGTCTGTAACCTAAGAATTTTGGATGTTTAAGTATCAGGTCTATTAAACAAATGAATTTGGCCCTTCTTGCTAAACAATTATGGAGAATGTACGGAGAGGATAAGGAGTGGAACAAGATATGGAACAATAAATATATTGTTGAGCTTCCTCTTGACCAAATCTTTCAGGAGGATTATATTATTGGAGGATCTAAAATGTGGAATAGTGTCATGAAAAATAAGAAAATGGCTACTAAAGGGGGTAAATGGAAGCTTGGGGATGGAAGGAAAATTAGTTTCTGGGAAGATTTATGGATTATTGATAAGCCTTTATGTATGCTACTATACTTGCAAGACTTAATGAATAGATGTAAATTAGCTTTTGGAACCAATGTAAGTGATTACTGCAGAGGTAATAGTTGGGTGAATCTAAATGAACCTATTTAGAAAGCTCTTTATTCCCAACAAATATTGAAAATAAGGATGACACTTTAATTTGGGACATGGAACCTTCTAGTGCTTTCTCTATTTACTCTATTTATAAAATTTAGATCCATCCTACTAATGAAATCCCCTTTTGGGCGAAAGCATGGAATAAAAATGTTACTCCTAAAGTTGAGATTTTCTTCCGGCTATTTATCCAGAACAAAATCCTCACGGTTTACAATTTGATTAAGAGAGGCTTCTTTTTTCCCAACAAAGATTGTCTTCTCTATAAGGAGAGTGAATCTGCCTCTCATCTTCTCCTCAACTGTTCTTATTCCTTAGTAATTTGGAAAGCCTTGTTACAAAGATGGAATGTTTTCTAGGTGTTTCCTAGTACTATCCATGATTTTATCCAGCAATGGAATTGTCCTAGTTTGAATAAGAGAGCCAGATTGGTTTGGAATATTTATATTCCTCACCTTATTTGGAATATCTAGAAAGAGAGAAATAACATGACTTTTAGGGATAAACAAAGAACTCCTTTGGTTCTGGTGAATGTTATCTTTATAAGTATCCAAGAAAATGTCTCTTTGTAGGCCAAAATATTTGGGAATTTGGCGCTAGAAATTGATTTCTAGAACATTAATCTGAAGGATGATAAGAAACAAGGCAAGGAAAATTGGTTTTGGCTATCTCCTCTTGAGGGTTGGGTCAAAATCAACTTTTATGGGACTACTAAAGGGAACCCAAGTAAAGTTGGCTATGGGGGTATCATAAGGGATAGTAGGGTTAATTTCATTTCTTATTTTTATATTCTTATTGACATTCAATCTAATCATGTGGTCAAGGCTCTTGGGGCCTTTTTCTCTCTATCTTAGGATAAACATTTGAACTTAAAAAATGTGTGGTTAGAAGGTGATTCGCAAAACATCATTAAATTCCTAAAGGGAAAATACAAATTTTCTTAGCTGATTGTGAACATGATTAATAAGGCTAAAGATATCTTGGGATCCTTTCATAATTATTGTATCCCATGCCTTTCGTGAATAGAAAAAATTTCTGATTTATTCGCTAACAAAGCGGTCATTCTTGACTCCCTCATGACTTGGCACAATTTAAAGAATCTTAATATGGAGGACATTAGTCTTATTAATTATGACAAAACTAATAGTAAGGAGGGAAGATTTAATGGAAATGATAGAAAGATTGTGGAAGGGTAAACACGTCATGAATTATTGCGGTAGGCGCAGAAGCTCAAAGCGTCATAATTGTTACTTTTGTCCGCACACTTTTTGGGCACTTCATTTTTTTCTTTTTTATCTACTTGTTTTAGGTTTTTTTGTGTTTGTGCATGAAAAATATTCCTGTGAGATTGACATCTATGGGAGGCAATTTGAACAGAGAATACCCTACTGACTATTTTAAGTGGAAGGAGGACCTTGAGATATGGAGGAGGCTAAGGAAAGGCCAACTTACTCCCTATTTGGAGAAAGTACACGGATATGACAAGGGGATAACCAAAAACTTCATTGTGGGTGAAGAAATGATTATGTGACTAGCGACAAGAGGCATGTTGATCTTAATGTGGAGCTTAAAGCGCAGGTAACTAGTTTACTCATGTCTGGCATGAATTTTTACATAAATAGGAAAGTGTCAAATATGACGGTTAATAAATTCCCTAAGACTGTGGCTGAGAGGAATGGCATGGTTAAGAAGGGTTTTAATGTGGTTACTAATATTAAGGAATTCTAGTGCAAAATTCTTATTGTGATTATGGAATATATTACTTTGGAAGGGCGATTTACAAGAGCACATTATCATCATTTTATGTTGTTGAATAACTTTTGAGACAAAGATTTGATAGCCTGGAATTTTTTTCTTTACAACTCTATGTATCACAACTTGGTTGAAAATAGGAAGGACCCTAGTAAGCCTGTTCTTCACAAGAGCCTTATTTTGTTGATTTTTTAGTACATGAATAACAATATCCCCGAGACTATTGTTAACAACCCTAGGGATAAGAGGAATGGTATCAATTCTAGAACTGGTGAGGTTGAGACGCTTGCTAAAAGAAGTAAAAGTGTTATTCCCACCTCCATGAGTATGGAAGCCCTTTCCTCTTCTTTGAAGAGTAAAAAAATAGAGTTGGTTAACTATTCGGTAAACTTGAAGGACAAGGAGTCAGATTGGGATTCTTCTGAGGAGGAAGATTATGATTATTTCCCGAATACTAGCAAGCCATTTGTTGGTGGTATAGATATTTCATCTTTAGGGGATACACCAAATGAGGAAGCAGAGGAAGCTGAAATAATAATTGGGAAAGAGAAAGCTATTGATAAAGGCAAGGAGAATGATGATGAAGCTAGAGAGGACCCTAGGATGAAGATTACTCCTAGCCAGAATGTTCAACGTAAAATTATTATTGACCTTGACAGGAATAATCTGTCTAATATGAACAAGGATATTGTCGGTGTCGATAAGAAGACTAACTCTATGGAAGGTGAAGGGAATATTGACATGGACAATGAGGAGAGGAAGCATAAGCCAGGTAATGAGAGTATCATTTCCATTTCCAAGGATATGAAGGATGATATAGACATAAATGAAGAGGGATCCTAAAATGGGGATGAGTTGAAGGGGACATTTTATGACATTCTTTACATGGTCAAGGAGTACGCGAATGTTGTGAATAAGGAGAAGGAGGATAATCAAGGCACTACTGAGATTGATTCCTTTGTTACTATGGCGATGGAGGATTTTTGTGATAAGGAGGATAATACTATTGGGTTTCTACACACTGCTAAAGATAAAACCCTCTACTCCTTCAGAAATGATAATTGGTGCTATCAAGAAACAAAGAAGCTTAGGTTGTAGAATAGAGATTTGGAGGCCAAGTACCAAAAGCTAGAATACAAGATAAGTAGCAAGGGTAAGGTCTATGATAACTCTCTAGATTTTTGTGCCCCTATTAATTTTTTGGCCATTATTGAGTGTTTTGAAAAAATGATGGAGAATATGTTTCAGCATTCTAAGGAGGGAATGAAGGCCTCGGCTAGTAACTTTTGTCTGTTGGTCAATATGCTGGAGAAAATTTTTGGGGACTTGTTTTAGACTCCTATGGTTAAGGTTAAAGGTCCAAGTTCCAGAACAAGAGCAAAGCTAAAATAGAACACTTCGTCCAGCAAGGAGATAATGGAGTTAAAGGCCAGTGTGATGAAAATGACTGAGTTGGATACCAGGATGAATGAAATCCTCCGGGGTTTGAAAAGATGGCAGTAAGTTATTTTCTTTTGCTGCTTTTGTTTTGGTTTCTTGTTTAGTCTCTTTTATTTTTTGAGGGATGCCTTCATTCCCCCTCTTGTTTTGTCTTGTTGGTTCTATGGTTGGACTTTTTTCTTTCTTCATATTTCTAAACATGTTGGGTTTTGGGTCCCTGTAAAACCTGTTTTTGCTTAATTTTAAAAACATTTTAACGAAGTATATTATTTATTGTGTAGAAAATGTTGTAATAGAATTTTGAAAGACATAATATTTTTTGAAACATTTTTTAAAAAATATTCATATTTTCTTATAGCTAATTAAAAGAAAAATATTTCATGACATATTTCATAAGAACATGGTTGACATTATTCTAAAGATACATAGCTTTGAAATTCAACATGGTAATTGTTAGAAGGGTACATATTAGTTTTTACTCAATAATAATTAGACAAATTGATTAAGGGAAGTAAACATAAAGAATGTTAATATTATCATAAAATAATGTATTAAATTTAGATTAGTGAAATGGGAAACTATCTTGAATATCAAAGACTTATGTGACGAATAGTAATATTACACATTTATATAGGTGTAGAAGACAAGTGGTCGAACAATGAAAAAAAAATTAAGTACTCATATTGTATTAAATGAAATTGAAGAAATAATTGCTCATATTGTATTAAATGAAATTGAGGACTAGCCATTTTTCTAACCGCACCCAACATGAATGGTTGAGGTCATTTTGGCACTCTCTACACACGGAAGTGTTAGATATGAAAAGCTACGCTACATGGTTTAAATCTTGAATATCAAGAATTGAGACCATGAAAAAAGCCAGAGATATACACTGCACTTGGTTTAGACCCCTGAAATAGTGTATAATGGTCAGAATGTTAGATCTTCCAAGATCATCATTGTTATTCTAGATGAGATTTTATGATGTGGAACATGGTGCATAATTCCTTTAAACTAGTATGTAAGGTAATGAAAAGACATGCCTACATGAGATGCTAGAAGTTGTTAAACGACAAGTATCAATTGATAGATGAAGACTATTTGGTAAGAGGGATGCATGGCTAGTTGGGTACATGGTGGTTCTATTTTCTTATACATGCATGTACCCGCATTGGTAACCTTCCTTAAAAATAAGTTTGAGGTAGTACAAACCTTCCTTGTCTCACTCAAGAAAGACAAATACCTAGTAACAAACACATCATCAAAACACAGAAGCTCACTCTCCCATCTTTTTTGCTTCCTACGGCGATTATTATCATAAAATGAGAAAAATATGTATAGTGGAGCTGCCGAGTCCGAGGAGAATCGAATCATTGAGGAACGTGATGGAGGAAGAGTGTGATCCATCTGGCAGAAGAGCGAGGGGAGCAGAGTGGGTGTGGATGTTGCCTGCTACACCTCCGACTTGATGTGGTGAATATTGGCAGGCACGAAAAATGCAGAGCGCTTGTCAGGAGGCAGAGTGTTTGAGCAACTGATTAAGGAGGCTGCTGAGTTGTTGGGAGCTACCATTCATTGGTTGGAGTGGCTCGACTTTCAAGGTCTAAGGCGACGTATGAAGAATCTCCATCGGCGGTTAGACGCCATTTCTTTAGAAAATAATAGAAGAACATGTGGAGCACAAGGGGAAGTGTCATAACCTGAAATTTTGTTTTTCTAATTTATTATTAATAAAATGAAGTATGAAGCACCTTGGAATTTTACAGTCACCCCTACCTATCATATGATTTTTTATGAAGGTTTTGTCATTTGAATGCCTTTCATTTTACGTTTTAAGATAAATATTATTGTCAATCTTTTTCTAATTTATGAATAATTTAATATTTTTTTAAAATTTAAATATTTTATCAATTAGTAAAAATAAATATTTTATTAGTTAGTAAAAATAAATATTATATATAATAAATATTTTGTTCTTAATAAACTAATGTAAATAATTCAATTACTATTATAAAACATGTATTATTTTATATAATTGCTACTAACTCTTGTTAGAAAATAAGTGTAAATTAATAATATATGCAAAAGTCTCAAATTTAAAAACACTTATAAATTAGTAATATATGTAAAAATATCAAATTAATAAAAAAAAATTCTAAGTTTATATGCTAATTATTTAAAAAGGATTTTAAATTAATATAAATATATAATAAATAATACAAATATATATATATATATA
>JAGRRI010045329.1:0-12626 GCA_018584345.1 Thuja plicata
GTCCAAAGATATATGAAAGTCGTTTATGGGCTTACACATTCTCTTGAATTTCTCCTTCAGCTGGACCTTGTGGTCGCTGTTGGTGATACGGAAATAATAGTCAGGGTAAGAGCTCTGCTCAAACACATTGGGAGGAGTAGCAGTTCCGATGGCCAAGATGGTGGCAGGTCCATCAGCCCTCTGGGCGTTCCTCATTGCTTGGAAGTCCACAATCTTGCCTCCTGACATGCTCATCTAGTATCTCCAACTACGAGCGCAGCTAGATGGTAGTAAATAATGAATTTTTATACTCATGGTTTTGTGTAGAAGAGGCCCTTACTATTAAGTGGGAAGTAAAGCTATAGTATAGGAAGGTGTCGGGTACGGGGCAACACGAATGCAGCCGTTCATAGAACTCTTCTAAAGTGGTCTATTGTGGTTGCACCATAGCCGGCGTTTTATGAGAAATGATAACTACTGCTGCACCATAGGTGGCGCTCAATGAGAAAGGGCAACTGCTTTTGCACCATTGGTGGCGCTGTATGAGAAAGGGCAACTGCTGTGAGGTTTAGTCTTTCAATGTCGAAATTCCATACCGATTTGTGTTGGTATCTATTTGGTGTGTTTTTTAGGCCCCGTTTGGTTGGGGAATTGGAATTTGACTCAAAAATTTATTATTTCATAATCAGATTTTGATCTTTTGGTTTTGCATCTTCTCGATATAGTTTGGATCGTTTGGTTGACCCAGAAGATGACTAAGTCAAACTATCTTCTGAGTTTGGTTGCGAATTTTGAAATTGGAATTGGAACTGACAAATTCCAACTTCCGCGTTTGTTTGCCAATTTCAAAATTGGAATTGGAATTTGACAAAGACTTTATAAATGTTTAATTATTATTTAATAATGTTTAATTTAATGTTGTGATTTAGTTTGTCCATTTTTTTATTTATTTTTTATTTTGAGTTGTTTTTAATTTTGAGTTTTTTTTAATTGTTATTTGCTTGAATTAGTTTATGGATTATTACTGTGTAGTAACACGTCTGACATTTAGTTTTTCATGCTTATGCTCATAAAAATATATGTTGATCTTATATTTTAAATTTATAAGGAATATCATATTCAATCTTTCACAAATGACAAATACATCATATTTTATTTTTCTTTGCACTTAGAATAAGTTTAGTTGATTATTATGTTACTAACTATATTAAGTTATTCTATTATATGGATCATGTCTTCAAAATATACAGTGCAAGTGTTATTATATGGATGTTACAATACTTTAATAAAAAAAATCTATCTTCAATCTTTTCTTCTATTCTGCAAGTAATCTCCATCTAGGATATTTTATCTTTTAGATGGTTTCTTAGGTTCGTTGTTTAAATTCTAAGGATGTTTATAGTCCAACTCAATTTTCACAGATTTATAGATTTATAGTTAATTTCCATTAACTAGGATTGAGAAATTGGCCTTTGATATACATGAGAGAACCTATTTTCACAATATAGGTTCAAAACCAATAATCTTTTTCCATATCAAGCTTAATAATAAAAGAGGTAATTTTGTTTGTATAAATGGAGTGGAGAACATTATAAGCCACAATGACACCCATTTATTATCTAATAAAAAGATAAAGTACCTTATGAAATGTGGACAAATAAGAGGACTACTAGTTCACATCTTAGGCTATTGGTTGTTTGACATTTTTTTAGGAGTCCAAGTATATATATATAACTATTTCTGCATATGACCCAACAAAGTAGTGCGATTAGAGCACAAACAAAACGTCATAGAAACTTGACATCATCATAATAGGTAGCCTCTGCTTTTGCCATTGCTGTCTCGAGCGCCTTGCAAGACTTGCACTCATCATCCACAATAGGTATATGTGTAGATGGTGCAAATGATGTAGACATAGATGGGGCATCATCGGCCCACCGAAAGTAGTCACATCCACCGCCATCCTACAATATAAATCTAAGTTAGTATTGTTATAATGATTAATATTTATTATTTGTAAACATTAAATATAGTGCTATTAACAACCTTTTTCTTATTTACACAAGTCCAAAATTTACGCTCTGGATTATTGTCTGTGTGTGACGTCCTCAACACGCAGTGCACTCCATTAGCACACTCACACATAGGAACATTTATCATAACCATCACCCCTGTATCAAACAAATTTTTCTTCATTCATACTATTGAAGCAACCAAACTTAGTATTTATACAAAAAAAAAACAATGAAACATCTATAGAATCAGATAGAAGATGGGGAAGAACAATATCCATAAACTAAATGGTGGTGTGAAAACACATCGTTAAATAAGAAATCCATGCTCTACACTCTTATGCCCCACACTTGGCAAGAAACCGTCTCATATCTTGCTCATTCTTCCCATTTCTGTCTGTACTGTTAGATGGTCAATCCTGCATACACAAACTAAACATGATAGAAAAACTAAACTAGTTTATTTTTAAATGGAATACACCAAGGAGTGCCATCAAAAATATTGATGGTTTACAAACATGAATAGTAAAAAATCATTAGATAGCTCATTTTTTATCAGCATATGTAGACTCACACGTTTGTGTACTTTAGATTTTCTTATCAAATAGTTCATTGCATTTGATTGTGTACATAATTCTTGCATCAACGTTTTGGATCACACTCTGTGATCCATCATCAAGATGAAAGAGAGCAAAATGATTGAAAGAGAGAAAATGATTGACTTATCTTTCAATCCTTTTTCTCTTTCATCCTGATGAAGGATCATAGAGTGTGATAAAAAATGATGATGCAAAAAATATCTACACAATCGAATCCAGAAGCTATTTCAAACATTTTTAATATCATCATATCTATAGTCTTATAATATCATCATACATGTAGTCTCAGAACTATCTTTTTTTATTTCTTTACCATGAGACATAACTATCCTAGTGCAACAATAATAACAAATGCAACAGGTATATGCATATAAATTAGATAGAATCATGAACAACACAGTCATCTACAAAAATACATTTATATCACCATCTGTTCTCAAGAACTAGAAATGGACAGTTCTGAGAGTACACCTTGACAATGCATTATATTAAGAAGTCATCATGTGGTACTCCTTGGTGTATTCCACTTTAATATGTTAAAGCAACAGGACTAAAAAATGCAAGAAGAACAAAGATTCCACCCCTTGCAATATGAAATTTCTTTGTCAATCAGGTTTCTCCCTTTGTGAAGATATAAGAGGAATGTGTGAAGAACTTTTGAATGCAATATTTTATTTAATATCTTTCTAGAGAAGAACTTTCAAGCATTCAAGAGAAGAATTCTGAAGCACACTAGAGCATATTTTAAAGGACATTGAAGTTCCCATAGTAGCAGATTCACAACAGACCTTGTGTCAAAATTTGCATTACTTTGAGCATACTTTTTTCCATCAATACTTTTTTGAACTTTTTACCTTTCCACTTTTAAATTTGTAATGTTCAGAAACTATGTTAAAGAGTTTGCTCGTAAATAACTTTGGCAATTTTTTATCTTTCCCTCACACTCAGCTGATGAAGATTTTTTCAAATAGTTCACATGAACAAGAAGGAAAGTTGATACCAAATTGTAGTTTCATTAGGACTTGTTGATAAATAGCTTCATTTATTACAACTGAGAGAACCAAAGACACACACAAATATAATTCAGACTAGCAATCATTGTTTGCTGAGTTTGCAATTTTGGGACTGGTAGAAGTAAAAGAAACAAGAATAATATGAAGATTCAACATAGATGAAGAACTAAAGAAAGAATATAGCACAAAATAAATTGAAGAGCTACAATAGAAATCAAAGCTAGATGGTAAATCCCCAAGTTGACTCAGAAGAATAGAAAATTTGTGAGTAGAACCAAGAGAAAAATTCCAAAAACCAATTAAATAATTGGGCACAAATCCATGTAGATGGAAAAAAAGACAACAACCATAGGTGCACATAGATATTAAATTTAAAAAGAAGAAAATAGAAAGAAAGACAAATAGAAGGGCCAACATTGAGAAAGGAGGCATTGATATTTTTTGCATTGCAAAATCATCTTAAGATAATGGTCACAGTAACAAGATCAAGTTAGAGTTCACTAGGCCAAAAACTAATAACTCTCTCATGAAATGCATAATAGAAAACTGTTGCATCAGTCAAAGGTTTTTTTCCAGTGCAACCTTCCACTTTCAATAATAATTAACTAGAATGACCTTCACATAAGACATATATACATCCACCAATATGATTTTCTTTCCCAGAGGACTAAGATAGATATAGAATCTTATTGAGTCATTCTCACAATAAAATTGACAAAGCTGGTCGATGATAAGTTCAATAGGAATCCCTTTTAGCTGTACTAGACAGAAAATATATTGACATTCAATAATAGAAATCTCCCTCGAATAAAATAAATTCATGCTCCCAAACTTCACAAAAAAGAAATCCATACAAGGGACCAGCCATATTTCACAAGCATTGAATACATCAACACTCTGATACCAAAATATGGGCGAATGATGAAAACTTGATGATGTAATTAATCAATAGTATATAAGAATATATAACACAAAACAATTAACCAATACATTTTAACCACTTACAAGAATGAAAACAACATATATTAGCAATTATAACTACAATGTACTACACCAACAGTAACCTATGCATGTCTCTACCAACATTAAACTTTAGTAGTGCATTGTGACAACTTGAATACATTTTCAATAAGTATATCCAGATCATATTTATAGGAAGGCTCACAAAGATATGCAATAAATGAGATCGAGGGGTTAATTAGCATACAACGCGCATAATGTGTCAAATGATTTGCTCTTCTATTTTCTAGTCCGCTATAAAGCACAAAATTCCTATTTGAGGCAGCTTGTGAACCCTATGAGCTCTATCAAGTTTGGAAAGTTAGGGAAGATATAAGTTTGCATACCATTAATTCTAAAGAACATTGACATTATCTTTGATAATCAATGCATGCATATTGTTATAATCACCCAATAATGGACCAAGTAAAAAAAAAAACTAGATAGGCTCAAAACTTGTGTGTACTTGAGTTCTATTGTCCAATTAGATAAGACTACAACATTGGGCCTTTCTCTTTTGTGATGTTTACTTGCATTCAAGACCCTTTCTACATTTTATTTGAAATAAATTATACTAATTGTCAGAGTCGTGTTGCTTGGGTGATGTGGGGCCAGATACAACAATATTCAATAATTAATTCCTGACTTCTTTGTTTAGAATTTGTACATTATATGCATCTAAAATTGAAACAAAAAACTCTTATAGAGGAAAATCATACATGACTCCCCTGTGTACATCCAAAATTATTAGCTTCCTAAAGATTTCCAAGTCCAACTAATATTTGATTTTTTAGATTCACCATAACTTAATAAATGTAGAAGATCTACTTGAACTTTTGTGTCATATCAAAGGATGATAAGTTTTAATTCACAAAGCAAGAGTTCCTTTACCCTCCATTCCCAATGATGAACCATTCAAAATAAGCAAGGTGATTTTTTAGTGTGAGGTCAAATTGAAATAGTTATGTAGAAGAATGATACTAATGGTGTTTAACACCTTATACATACTTGCTATGAAAAAATCATGTTCATAAGCAATTTTTTCTCAATCACCAAAGGTAAGACAAGATGCACCTGAAATCAAATAGATCTTGTGCCAAATGACTACATTCAAGTACTACAAGAACTCTAGTCTCAGAGAAACAATAAAAGACTCAAAGTATTCTAGCAAATCCTTCAGTCATATTTTCAAAAATGATGATGTATACATTATTATAATAAGGATATGTAACAACCCCACTAAATTGCAAGGTGGTATCCACTAATACTTTTTTAGAATCAATTATTATTGTAACATAACTAATGTAACATAACCATGCGCTTTCTCATTTATTATTGCACCCTGATTCAAAGGAATGTTATTGCACAGGCACATCCTATATTTGTGAACAGTTAGGTGACATCAATTTTGAACATGATATAATAACAATAGAAGTGCAGCCTCAAAATCTGAACTTTGAACATAATATAATAACAATAGAAGTGCAGCATTGACACAGATAACTATAAATCAATTTTGTATCTATAAAATGTGACAAGCACAACTATAGTAGAGTGCAGCATTGACACGGAGAACTTATAACAAATGTAAAAGGGTAAGTTATAACAGATGAAAATGTTTCAAAGACCTCTAAAAATTCTAAATACAAAAAATAAATTCTGATTAATGTCATGGTTAAAACCTCACTAAATTTTTGAATGCTTTGGGCAGTGAGGATCATTAAAATCCACCAAATGTGAATGTAATACACTCCACTCTCTCCTCCTCACTCATTAGCAATAACCCTTTGGCTCTTTCATGTTGAAGCATGAAGGTGTCGTATACCTTCACGAAAACACCTCGACTCAATTCAGGGATGGATTTGAGAACATTATACGCGCTAAGAAAAATAGTATCCTCATCGGATTTATCGACTTTCTAGAGGTGAACATTGTCGATGCTATCTTTTATTTTTTTGACAGTTTCACAGATGACATCCAAGGAACTGGCCATACTTGTCTTTTTCCTCTTTCCTTGCCTTGATGATGTGTATGTTGGAGTTCCTCTATTTGCAGTGGACTAATTTTAACTATTAAGGTCTTCATCCAAATTAGCAGCACTATCAAGACGTATACCGAAACCAATGTCCTCTTCATCATGCACATCGAATGCCTCTTCCATAGGGTTCTCTTACCCACTCTCATGGGCAGTTGTAGCTTCATTACCTTAAGCAATATCATTACCAACAATTACACTCAATTCATTGAAGTATTGGAAGGGCTACCTTTTATACACTTTGGCATTTTTGAATTCTCTCCTCTACATATTGGCATAAATAAATGGATTAGGTTTTGTGTTTTATTATTAACTTTATAAAAAGGCAATAATATTTCAATCAAAAAATTAGAAAGACCACCCTACCTTCAAAATCTCATCCCACACACTCTCTTCAGCATCCATGCATTGAGTTTCCTCATTCCAAGTGAAACCACTTGTATTTTTCAACTCTCTCATCACTCTATATGCAAGCTTCCATGTTTTCAGCTTGTTTTTAAAATTGTCCTTTGTTAGAGTGAGGTGTATATCTACATTGAACCGCCTCTCAATGGTGTTCCACGCTTCTTTTGTGAATCCCCCGCCTCATTTTCTTTCGAGTTGGACTTTCTCAATAAGCAAGTCTAGAAACTTGTGTTCCATCACTTTGGTCCATTGTACCTTCTTTGAGGAAGAAGATAGGTGGCTCATGTTACTGATTTCTTCCATGCTCATCATTAGTTCTGTGTATGACATGGTTTATATCTCAACTGTTCACAATGCACAAAGTCTTGTTAATGTTCACAATATGTACAAAGTCTTGATATAATCTGATTGGTCATATACATATTGTCATAAAATTAGAAGAAATGAAGAGACAAAGTTTATATAGTTGGTAGAAGATAAAAGTTTAGTATACACCGAGCAGTAGTAAACACTGACGGACAATGCACACCGATAGACAGTGAACACTAAGTAGTTCACAGTGTATACCGAGCACCGTAGTAACTAAGCAAATGGTTACCGAGCAAGAGATATTTATCGAGCATAACTGGAGTGGTCGTCGAGCTAACTAAATTTGCTACCGAGTGTAACTAAACTAAATTACCAAGCTAACTAAAGTTGATCACTGATCAAAACTGAAGATAAATAATGACAAAAACACTTAGCTGGCAGGAGCTATATTTAGATTGACTGGAGCCAATCATCTACTCCAACATACTGAACCAAATCAGCTACCCCATCCAAACCAGCGTGTGGAGCCAATCATCTGCTCCAACATACTGAACCAACCGCAAATAAAATCATGTTGTCTGTGGTCTAGCATCAAGATCCCTCCTCTCAAACCAAAAAGAAAAACATGTAACCACTCATAATGATCAATCATGTAATCCCATGTTAAGTACTTGCGTATTATGGAGGGATCATCAACGAACCTTTATGCATCCATAATTTCTATTGCAGAGTGAGACTCAAAATGAACCTGACATCCCATCATAGGAATGCATAGGATACACCATACATCCTCAGGGGTCACAGTCATCTCACTAGTAGGGAGAAGGAAGGTTTTGTGCTTTGAGTGCCATCTCTCGGCAAGAGCAGTCAACAACCCTCAATTTACCCTTATGTTGGGTAAATCTATCAGAGAAAGTAGGCCAAGGTGACCAATGATATGTTGCTCTGCATTAGTCAGGGAGTGAGATAATGTAAGGAATTGTGCAAGTTGAGGTCCTTGAAATAAAACAACGGAGAAATTAGTCTATTAGGCACAAAATGTTAGAATAACTAAGAGGGGGGTGAATCAGTGGCCTTAAAAATAATTCCAATAATCCAACCAAAATTTATATCACATATATAATATCCTCTAGTTATCTTTCAGTCCATCAAGATGTGTGCCTTAAATAACTTTAACAAATATATATCAATCCATTTTTAGTAAATTAAACTATCAATGCGATGAAAGAAATACACATTTGACACATGGATTTTGATGTGGAAACTCTATTAAGGGAAAACCACTTGGGACCGGTAACCCAAAATTTTTACTCTTCTAAAGTGAGCTCGGTGAAGAGCCAACCCTATTAAAGGTTACAAACACGCTGTTAAATGCAACCTTGTTAGAGGATTCAAAACAAATAGTTTGTCTTTTGACCTATAATTCACTATGTTGTCAACAAGAAAACCTTTTGATACTCTCGAGTATCTCAGTCCAATAAGGATGGTTAAATCCCACTCGGTTAAGAGATTTTATGAATCAATGGTTAAACTGAAATAGTAAATGATATGTTCAATAATACAACTTTAACTTGCAGATTTTAAGATCTATTGTTAGTCCATAATACCTCTTTGATAAATATGCTCTTCAATTACTTTTCTCCCCTTCTTTCTTCTTTCTTCTCAGTGAATTCTCTATCCTCTGTTGCTCGGTGTTTGCAGAATTCTTGGCTCTATTCTTCAGCCTGTATGATCAGATCTGCCTGAAGACTTCTATCTTCACCAAAATTATATTCAGCATTCCTCTTTTCATAATGAATTACTTGTCTCTTTATATAGATATTATTTATTCATTCAATCTCCTTGCTTTCATCACAGATCACTTCTTGGTCTGTAAAACTTGCCATGCTTTCTTTAATCTGTAAAGCTCTCATTTAGTTTTATTCCACAAATCTCTCCTTGTTATCTGTGAATAAAACATGATTTAACTCTCTTTCCTTGATTTTGTTCAAATGATTGATAAGAGTAAAGTAATCAACCAGTCAATCTAAATATAGCTCCTGCCAGCTAAGTGTTTTTGTCATTCTTTATATTCAGTTTTGATCAGTGATCAACTTCAGTTAGCTTGGTCATTTACTTTAGTTACACTTGGTAGCAAATTTTGTTAGCTTGATGACCACTCCAGTTATGATCAATAAATATCTCTTGCTTGGTAACCATTTTCTCAATTACTACGGTGCTCAGTATACACTGTGAACTACTCGGTGTTCACTATCTATTGGTGTGCATTGTCCATCATTGTTTACTACTGCTCGGTGTATACTAAACTTTTATCTTCTACCAACTGCATAAACTTTGTCTCTTCATTTCTTCTAAGTTTATGACAATATGTATATGACCAATCAGATTATATCAAGACTTTGTCCAAATTTGATCCACTCTTATCCTAGCATCTATCCACTCAAGAGAGAGCCATAATTCACAGCCTCATCTTTTTTATACACCTGCATGTTGGAAACACTGAGAGGGGGGCTGAATCAGTGTTTAGCTATTTATTCAAATTTAGCAACTTAAACATAAATTAAATATACATTTAATGAAGCATAACACAATATCACATAACACTTGATATGATTACAAGGAAAAATTCATTAGAGGAAAACCCCGGTGGGAATTAGTACCCACAAATATTGTACTAGTATAATGAACTTGTTACCCACAAATATTGTACTAGTATAATGAACCTGTTAAAGCTCCTTTGCCCTGTTAGAAGCAGTCTTTACAATGTGAGTACAATGACCTAGTTAAGGGTCTGACCCTGTTAGAATTTTTTTACAAACAACCCTGTTAGGGGTGAGGACTCACTCTCCAAGAGCACACTGCTCAAAGAGAAAGAAGGCTACAACCTCCTGAGAATAGATATACACTATATCCAAAGATGAACTGTTGTATGTGACATAGATGTCTGATCAGTTCCATTTATGTGCTTATTCTCTTAACTTCTTTAAGGGCTCTATCTCATACTGATATCTTCATATTTCTCTTCTATACATCTTCTCTGACTATTTCAATGACTTCTCAAATGTATCTTTGCATTACATATATATATATCTTTATGCCTGAATAGACGCGACTACAAACAAGACCTTAGTTGGCCCAAAAACATAATACACAACACTTCCAAAAAAATTGGCTTAAGCGTGTTTACAACAAAGTTTAATACATGTCTACAAACTTATTACAATAGGTGCTTAACCTTTACATAACAAAATATTACATGCTAATCAAAACAATGAAGTCGGCTTCATACTTTGTATTCTAGACTGCTGGTGAACTTCTTCTTTGTAACATGTCCATACTTCTATTCCATACTATGCGTGTATAGGATAAGCATAATAACATACCATAGAGCTTAAGTCTGAATGTGCATAACCTGATGTGATCATACACACATGAGTTGATGCCCTGATCGACTGCAAGTCACTGTTCTGTTATGTCTTTTGCACTTAGTCAATTTTCACTTCATAGTTAACTATCAAAAACTTCATATGACTTTTTTTCCATAATGACAACACAAAATAATCTATATACTCCCTGGGAGTCAACTTGCCAACAATCTCCCCCTTTGTCATTAATGGCAACAAAGGAATGTGGCCAAGTTACTCAAAATTGACTAACACCCAAAAACTGTATATCATTATACTTTATAATATATACTACACATATTCCTTGTATATTACTCCCCCTTCAACATTAATGAAAAAGGTGTTAAAATTGTAATATATACATACTCCATATATACATCTGGATATACAACCTGAAGATTCTTTATCTCCTGCTGCCAGAATGCCTTCATTGCATCAACTGTCTGGAGATGGGCGCATAGAGCATAAGTGAGCTTCTCCCTTTTTATCAGGTTCATGCAGGGACCTTGATCATATGTGACAATAGTGGCATCAATCTGTTTTATTTTCTCATCCAGAACTGCTAAGGAGGGTGCAAGTGCATTTCTCAACTGAGTCTGTCGGGTTCTTATCTTATTGATCTCCATTTTGGCTTTTTCTATCTTGTCAAGCTGACCTTGATAGACACTTTTGCAGATGTTCATGTCTTGTGTGGATGTCTCGACTAATTTCCTGACACTATCAACCAAGATATCCTCCTCCTCTATCTTCTTGATATGTTCAGAGGTCAATTTCACCCTATCCATGCAATTGGCTATTACCTTTCTGCCTTTAGCTGCCAACTCTTTCAACATAGACTGACCAATCTTCAATGATTTTAAATCTAAGGAAAATTTATTTACTAGTTCATTCAACCTTTCCTTTTTGTACTCATCTTCTACAATTCTAGTAGCTGAGTCTACTAAGCTTGTCAAATGTACTTTGAATCTTGTTAGAATACTGTCTACATCATCAACTGACTATATTTTTGCTACTTTCTTGTCTGCAGGTACAAGGTCATTCAGAATGTTTACTGATTCCAAGAAGAGAGGATTCCTCATAACCTATTTCTCTTTAGCCTTTTCCATGGATAGGATATTGATCTTGATTAGGTCTTCTTCTCCACAAGCATCTAGACTTGCTGAGTCAGGAGTTAAAATTGACAACAATGAGGTGGATGGTTTAATGGATGGTGTGAATATGGTATTTTGACTAGTGTCCATGCATTCAATTTTAACTGGAATCTCCATGACTGGTGTCTCATTTTTTTGATTGTCTTCCTCTTTGTTCAAATCTATTGAATCTATAGAGGGAACTTTATCTTGTTGCAAGGATGTATCATCTGTGCATGCCTTCTCTGTCTCTTCCGAGTTTACAAATGCTTTTTCCACTTTATCCATATCATTATCAGAAGCGGTCATAGATATATTGATATCATCAATCACTATAGTATCCCCTAAATCTTTTTTTGTATCAGAGGCTATTGAGACTAAGGGCGCTGAAACCTGTGGACCTGTCTTAGGTGCATTTAGAATTACTGGTTCTGCAACTTGTTTAGGAGGAACTGGAGTTGCCTTAGCTATAGGCATCATTGATGGATACATATGTCTATCCAGAAATACCAGCTCAGATTCCTTATGAGTCTCTTCACCGACCAGATCATACTCCTTGTTCATGATATGAAGTATTCTTGGTTTGGTTCTTAGGTGCGGCTTTACTAAATCCAACAAAATGACTTTTTCATCATGCAAGCACACCGAGAGAAGACTATCCAATGTTTCTTCTCTTATCCTCATATCCTCTTCAATTTCTTGCCTCTTCAACATATCAAGTATGTTCCATACCTTGTCAGG